>CAKNYM010047211.1:0-62413 GCA_932195095.1 Andricus curvator | reverse complement strand
ACAGTAAACTTCCGTTTATTTTAAAGATCGCTTATTTTTTCACGACGTCATGGGAATACTTCTCACCACGTTTTCGAGAAAATATTCTAAACGTAAAAGTAAATCAGATCAATTTGATCCGAACCGGTTACTCTCACCTCCAATTTCGGATAGTTGATAGTATTTTGCGAAACACTTGAAAAATATTACTATCCAGACCTTTATAACTAACCTTTGTGTTTAGAATAAAAACTCGTATGCCGTTGCAGTCCCATGTGGTAACCTGCCCTACGGCTGACATTTCTACCTATCCTAGCATTCTACACTTGAAAACTATTAATATTCAGACCTTTGGAATTTCCTTTTACGTTTAGAATATTTTCTCCAAAAACGCGTGTGCAGTGGCAGTCCCACATATGCTAACCTTTCTGACGGCTGCCATTTCCACGTCTAGCCTAGCATGGCCGCGAAGCCATGCTGGAAAACTCACTATTCCGCGAAATATTTGAGTCGTTTTTTGATCTATTATATTGAGTTTTAGTTGGCAAATTGCCGTACGTCAACAGAAACACTTGAAAGGCACTTGAAAAAAAAATGACATGCTAACCGACCACAACTTTTTCAACTGCGCAAATCGAGAACGTCTAAACCGTTTCCAATTGGAATACATAATATTGCGCAACATACTGGAGTGGGTATTCGCGTACTCGGCCCTTCCGGCGCGAGAGTCGCAACCGTCTCTCGCCCCTTGAGCTGAGAAACTGCGTGGGCCAGCAGTTCTAGGAATTTTTGGGTGTATTTTTCTGTATTAATATTGATAGTATTTATTGATTTCAAATCGACCGCGGTTTTCGGCACATGCGCAGTTGAAAAAGTTTCTTGGCGCAAGCGCAGCGATACAAGGCCGGGACAGCCAATGAACGTCGTTGATAAAAATAAACTGCCGAATCGCGGTAGAGGTGGGGGCCCCTCCAGCCTTAAAATAATTGGTCCGGTACGTTTCAAGGACCTTAAGATAAAAGGAAGTTTACTGCATATGTATATATATATATATCACACAGTTGAATGTGTGTGTGCGGGCATGAATTGTAACCAAACTTCGCATTTACATTTCTGAGACACCCCTACATGTTTAAACGGTAGTCTCAGATGGGGGTCAAATGCAAACGCGGGAATGAATTATCACCAAACTTCGCAGTCAGTCGTGCTTTAACAGCTAGTAACAAATAATATTGTAGCATTCAAAATACAAAATGCAGCTTTTTAGCCCAACAATGTTATTCATCTAATTTTATTTTTTATCCGAGTAAAACTGAGCCAAGCTCTGCTTAACTGCGGTGATTGAACGAGAAGCCATCAAAAATTCCATTTGTCCAAGCGGCAAGGTGGTTAGGCAAGGATGCTTTATATCTCCTTAGCTGTTTATTATATTCAAGGATAAGTGTCTAAGAATGGCCCTCTTCGACAAAGAAAGTGTGGATCTCGCGACTGTGAATGTGCGTGGGTTAGCGTTTGCAAATGATAATCATACTAGCATGAAGAACAAGGGCCTTAAATTTGAAGGAGAGGATGAGAAAACAGTATGTATCATTGCCTTAGACGATGAGAGGATAGAACAAGTTGACAAGAACGTGTATCTTGGTAGTTTATTCACTACTGATGGAAAGATTGATGGAGATATAGACAGACGTATAAAACGAGGGCAGGAATGTTATCGGCAGTATAGGAGCCATTACCAGAAATGAAAATATAACAAATAAAGCTGAAATTGAAATATATATATAATAATATTATTATATATATAATTCTGTACTTGCATCCACGGTGTTGTACGCCCTAATAGCACGGAACGTTCCCGGAACGTGTAAAATGTCCGCCCCTTTTCCACTGGAACGTTCCACTAGGACCTGAGGGGAACTTTCCATTATTGTTATTTTTAACAACAATTATCTAGTAAACCGTAAGAGATAGGTAAAAATGGATGTAATTTTTGAGTTTTGAGTACCGCATATATATACTACACTATTATATGATATCCGTATCATAAACTGACATCGATTTTGACCTATCACTTACGGTTTACGCGATATTTATTGATAATAATAATAATAACGTTAATTTATGTTTGGAACGTTCCAGTGGAACGCTCCTCGAACATTCCCAAGCGGTGGACATTTTACACGTCCCAGGAACGTTCCGTGCTATTAGGGCGGTAGCTAGACCTGGACCGACCAAAAAAAGGATATGAGTAAATTGAACGCAGTAGGCATGCAATTCCTGCGCAATGTATGCGGTCAGTAATGAGGAGATTCTCAAAGAATGTTGCATAGAGGAAAAACTATTTGACAAGAGTGAAAGAATGTGTTGAGATGCCTTGGACATGTTGAGAGAATGAAAGGAGAACGACTGACGAAACAAGTATCTTTAGGCAAGTAAATGGTAGCGTACCCAGAGGTTGACCGAGGAAAGAATGGTGGGAATGTGTGAATGAGACCCTAAATCGTAAAAATCGAAAAAGTTGTAGAAACACAAGAGCTTGCATGAGAAAATATATGGACGTAAAGGAAGCTAAAGTTGTACGCCAGGACAGGAAAGTGCGGCGACAAATAGTTTATATAAAAAATGTGTGATGAAGAATGTCAGTGGAGCGAGAAAAGCCTGAAAAGACAGACATATTGGGCTGTAGCCATCTTGAGGCTGAGAGAAAAATGAGGTTTCTCATTTTTTTTAATTTATAATAATAGCTCTCAGAAAGCATCTTGAGGCGACTGTTCTCATCTTCAACGCTCGAGGCCGCTGTGTAAGGTTAAAAGCGGTAAAAGACGAACTCCGAACTACACCATGCTCCTAATTTTGTACCTACTACAACATCATCGCAAAATATTTCAAACGTCGTATTAAATTAAGTTATAAAATCTTCATAAAATAATAATAAGAAAGATCCACGGTGGCTCAGGCGGTTAGGCGCACGGTTTTCTCGTTAGAGGTCCGGGGTTCGATCCCTGAACCGGTACCTCTGGAAATTTTTCTATGTATTTTTACCGAGGTTCTGGTGGTTCAGGTCCCACCTTAAGCTGTAGGTCCCTGCATCATGCACTTGGCTGCAAACGAGCCCGTACATGATTGAGTAAAACCAGGCTTTGTTTATTACGTCAAATTAGGCATACTGCTCTTATCAGATCACTTGATTGCATTAAAAAAATACGTCCGTGACTGATAATATATACCGGGATAGCCCCATGTAGACTATTTAAAAATCCAATTGTAACAAAAATGCCTTCGATATATTAGGCTGTAACCATCTTAAGCTTAAGAGAAAAATAAGCTTCTTCATTTTAATTAGAAACCGTAGAGGATTTAGAAACGCAATGGACCCAAAAAGCCATCCACGGCGAGCACCCCGAAACGTTAGATCAACAAGAAGTAGATAGTGAGTCATCCAATATTTGGCTGAAAAAGAGCGCCGCGCTTCCAAAAACGGAAGGATTCGTCATTGCAATTCAAGAAAGGGTTGCCATTGATCACGTTATTGATGGATGTCGCTCAATGGTTCAGAGAGAATATACGGAAGAGTCGACATCATCGACAATGCTTGTCCACTTAACCGGAATTTGCAGGCAACCTATAAAACCAAGATCTATAAGTACAGCGAGCTAAGGCATGAAGTGAAAACAATATGGAGGAATGTGAAACATGCGTCTGTTCATCCGATTGTGATCTCGGCTACAGGCATTGTGCACGCAAGATGCACTGAACATCTTAAACATGAGGTAGTCAGTATGGTACTGACAGCAGCTCAGAAAGCGGTTTTATTAAACACCTATCGCATTGTAAGAAGCTTCCTAAACCATCAGGAAGCAAGCGATTAAAAACCTGTGGAGTGGTAGATGATAGCTCTAACTAAGAAAGCATCTAGAGGCGACTAATGTCACCTACAACGCTCAGGACCGCTGTATAAGGATGTGTAAGGACCTACTACAACATCGTATTAAATGAATTCATAACATCCTCATTTCATCAGGCAATTGACTTAGTCCGTGGATGATGATGAAAAACCGGTTTCACCCGAGAACAAATTTAAAAAATAATATCTCAGCAAAATTTTCGAAAACGATTGTTTTCTTGAACAAAAAGGATCAACTCGTTTCAGTAGTTCAACTTTGGATAAAAAAGGAGGATTAAAAGGGGATAACATTTATTATTTAAAGCTGTTTATATCATATGGGTATCTCGTAAACAGAGAATTTGCATGCATTTTTAATTAATTTTATTAGAAAGTTTGTGGTCTAAACATCTGATTAAAGCGCTCATTTCTTAATTGTAGATACTTATAATTTATTTAAAATTGGTTGAAAGTGCCGAATTGGAATACTACATATGAATGGGTGGCCATTATGACGACGTCCGTTGTACGGAGCGAACAAAAAAGTGAAGCATACGCAGACAATTTAATACATATTTTTTAATTTGGTGACTTTCGACCATAATATTGCATGTTAATATAGCTCTAATTTTGTTTTCTGATGTTATGGATAGACATTTCCACTAAAGCTTCTGAAAGACATGGAAAATTATTGAAGATTTCAAGTGGTTCCAGATTTTACGACTCCGTTTAGGAATAACCTTCATCCATCATGTACTTCAAACGTTTAAATTTTAAATCACTGGCAAGGACATCCCGTATAACTGAAGTAACATTAACCATAAAAGCGCTAATTATCGCCAGTATTTTCCACTTTTAAAAACCACATTAAAAAATACTGCGACGGAATATTTATTTCTTGTAAAAAATAAACTCAGTTTAACGTCCTCTACAAGGTGCAATATTCTTTTCCCTCTTCATGACACATGCAAATTCTCTATTGCACGAAAGTGCCCTCTAATTAATATTAGCCTAATGCATAATGTATTTTTACCAATTAAAAACTCTTAGATGTTCAAAACATTTGAAGGTTCGGATGCAATAACCACCTTAGCGCTCGAACACGCAGCAAAAAAAAACAGCCCTAAATAGAAATTCACAAAAATCGCCCTAATTGAGTGTGCACATTGAGATCGGTCTTAAAATGTTTCATCGGACACTCCAAACAACATATCAAAAATAACAAAATTGTAGATGAAAACTTTTTGGGCCAAAAAAACCAAATACCCTCAACGAACAAAATTCGTGAAAATCGCCCTAATTAAATGTGCTCATTGAGGCCGGTCTTAAAATGTGTCTATATACACCCCAAACATATAAAAAAATTGTAAATAGTCCGAAGACACATTTTAAGACCGATCTCAATGGGCACACTTGATTAGAGCGATGTTTGTGAATTTTTTTCGTTAGGGGTGTTTTTATTTTTTTTTTTTCCCCCAAATGTTTTCTTCATCTACAATTTTTCTATTTCTTGATATGTTGTTTCGTGTATCCAAAGACATATTTTAAGACCGGTCTTAATGGGCACACTTAATTAGGGTGATTTTTGTAAATCTTTTTCAAGGGTGTTTGGTTTTTTGGCCCCAAATGTTTTCCTCATCTACAATTTTTTTTATTTTTCGATATGTAGTTTGGGGCGTCCAAAGACACATTTTAAGACCGGTCTCAATGGGCACAGTTAATTAGGACGGTTTTTTATTTTTTGATATGTTCTTGTGGCACACTCAGGATGAATGAGACTTAATATTTTGCGTAACGGTGGGTTAAAGCCCTTGGGGGTGGTTTGGTTCAATAAAGGTTTTTGTGGTGACTTGTTTATTCACCCCGGAGTTAATTTGAACTAGTTTGGCACTGTTTAGAACGATAATTATTTTAAAAATGTATCGTCGCAGACTTAACACAGGATTTCAAGACGCTCAAAAAATTGCATTAAATCGATGAAATACGTGTCGTCTAAAATTCTTTTGAAAACAATATATATTTTTTTGCGGAAACGATTCTGTGATTGTAGCATAGCCTACCAGACTAGAAATAGATTCGGCTTCCAGAGACATGAGTTAGCTTAAAACAATTAGTTTAAGACAATAAAACGCATTTCAGAAATGTATGCCCCGGGACCCTTCAGTTTATAAAAAATTCAAAAAAATTATTCTAAGAGGTTTCTAATGTAAAAAGGAACCTTCACACCAAATGTCATGCTTTTGTAATAATTTGAGAAGAATTTCAGTGTACCGCTTCGAGTCGTTGGACTATAAAAGTCTCTTACAGGTGTGCAATTTAAAAGTCGAACATTAGAACTAATAAATAATTACTAATCGAATTCATACAAGGCTATAGAAAACTACATAATTTAATGTCATATCAAGTGACATTTAATGATTTAAAGTGATAGGTTCTTCTACTAAAAATTAGATAAATTCCCGGTTTCCCGACCAAGCGGCCACTCTGATAAACAAGATATTCTCGAAAAATGGATCAGATTTTGAAAAAATCTTGCGATTTTTTATTTCCACCTGTTTCTAATAGTCTGACCATATGAACAGAACAAATCTATATTTTTTCTCGAATACATCATTGCTACCAATATAAACAATGTACACGAAAAAATCTGCAATCCACTGATCTTATAGCAATGCTCTTATAGCTTAAATGTATTTACTAGTTGTAACTTACTGTTTCCTTCTTTCTGTACTCCGTTTACAGTTGGCCTCAAATTATTATTTTGATCTCCTGCCTGATTACTGTAACTTGATTGTGCCAAATTACAGGCAATCGTATGAACCGGCTGATTGTAATTTGGATTAGGGTGGTACATCGAATACTGAATTTGATCAACACTTGAATGAGACGAAGTTGCACATTCCTGGGCATATATTCCATACTGAGTGGAATCTTGAGTTTGTAAAGCCGAAAATTGGTGCGTTACATTAGTGTTGAAAGGAACGTTGCTGGTGAAAATGTTTGATAAATTTGCCGGTTCATAATAATCCGCTCGATAAGGTTGAGATTGCTGGGCCGGCCACTGATGGTAATAAGAGTTCATGCTTTGAGCTTGTAAACCCGCAATTTCACTATGATTAGCCACACCGTGGGTTTGCTCTAAAACTGGGAAGCTTCCATCAGTTTGATTCTGATAACTTGTTTGCTCTACTCCAGAATATGACGCGTACATCCTAGCCGAATCAGTTGTCTCCACGTAATCCATAGGTCCCCTATAATCTACGGAATTATTTTCAATCCAGGATTGACAGTTTTCTTGAACATTCGGTGGAGCGTAACTGAATTGATTATTGTGTTGATTTAATCCATTTTGATTGCTAGTCTGGAAAAAATGCATCATTTGCTCAAGAGTAAACTGAGGAAGTTGATTTTGATTATAAAAATCTGTGCGCTCGTCCCAGTTCTCATCATTACTTTCGGAACCAGCAGTTACAGTATCTGAATTATTTTCCCAAAGTTCTCGGGTTGAGCGATAATGCTCAGAAGACCACATTCGATTAGCTTCAAGACGAGCCATAGCACTCAAATTCGTGCCGAGAGGAGCTTGCAACATTTTTTGCAGGATCATGGGTCTGTAGTTATTTTCGTTGCAATTATTTACAGTTTGTGATTCATTTGGGCCGCCTGCGTGGTATCCTTCAGGTAGAGATGAAGGCATAACTGGATTTTGTGCAGAAGATGTGGCAAGAAAGTTTGATCGTGACCCTGATTCAATTGTGCTGGCTTTCAGATTTAAGGCTGCTACGTTATTATTATTTGCGTCGAGGTTCTGATAACCCGTTTGAATCCGGTGTATCAGGTACTGTCGGAAAATCTCGTAGTGTGAATCGTCTCTCATAATTTCTTCGTCTGGCGGTGCCTGGAATATAAGTTACAGGTGTGTCCTTCAGAATCCTTAGTAGGTGGCTCTAGTAACGTACACTGCCGTACAAACTAAAAAGATACATAAGTCCAATCTCACTCGAACTGAGAAAATCGAGAAAAACGGTTTGCTTAAAGAACTCTAATATCTAATAAAATTTTGAATAATCTAGATACACTATTTGGGTAAAAATGTGCTCTTTCCTATTTTGCAATAAAAAATTGATTTTTTAAACAATTTCTATTAGAAAATGGACTTGCGATTTTTTACTAGTCGCGGAAAGTCAAAAATACATGGCAAAAAGAACACGAAGTCACTTGCGGACGATGCCTTTATAAAAGAGCTCGAGCACGGCCTCAAAATACAACAAGAAAGCATACGTAAGGGACACTGTGTGTTCAGCGGCTGTCCCGAACTTACCCGAACGATCGTCGCTAGTGTATAGCCGAATCTAGCCGGGACTTATTTTCCTTGGATTTCCGATCAGAGCCCGAGCTATTTCACAAGTCTAAAACATTCGGAAGGGCAAGCGATTCTTTTCGTTTGTAAATTCGCTCCGCACTCGGTTACTTTTACAAAGTAAAAAAGAAACAAAGTTCTTTTTTATTTGTATGCTGATGACGTATTGCCTTGTACAAATTTTGGGACACGCTAAGTGCTTTGTGTATCTTTTTATGTTGCATTTTTTAACTTTTTCGACTTTCTTCATTTATAAACAATTGTTTTTTGCAATAAATATTAATAATTAATAATTTTTATTAACACAGACGCAGCTTTCTCTTACCAATCCAACGATACCAAAAACTCATTTTTCATAAAAATGTCACTTATGTATCTTTTCAGTTTCAACGGCAGTACAATTTATATAATTTCAATTTACCATACAATGTTGTTTATTATATTATTTTATTACGCAAGAGCGTAATTGTCTAGTGGGCCTATTGCAAATTTATGATCAAAACAAAGAAGAATTTCGAGTAAAGCTAAATATTTAGGTCGTCTCTATTTTTTAGGATAAATTCATAATCTTTTGCAAATCTTCTATAACCAAAATTTAGGTCTGTATTTTATGACATATTCAACTTTGCAGATTTCTATTACGCGCTGAATATAAGACTTTTAGATTTAAAAAAAATTCACATTTCTTTGCTTTACGTTTAGATCTTAAGCTTCAAACATTATTATAAAATAGAGAAAATTTTTACTTTTTAAAAATATATCTTTTAAATAATTAAAAAACGTTACAAATATTTTTTGGAGCTTCAGGTAAATTTTCAGTAGATTGCAGTAAATTATGGAGAGATATTGGATTCCAAGTTTTTTTATGTCCGGAAATGTTGAATGAAACATTTTTTAGGATTAGGAAAAATAATGATATTTTTCTAATTCCCAAGTGACAATTCCAGACTTCTATTCAATAAATTGGTTTGCTTGAAAAACATCATTATTTTTCCTAATCCTCAAAAATTTTCAGTAGATTGCAAAATATGAAGTACATATATTAGATATTTTAAAGTTTTACTTGATCAAAATTTAGATTCAATAAAGAATACGAAAATTCTATAAAATTAAGTATCAAATTTGCACTTCACTGAGTGATATAAATTTGAAGCAACTTAAAAATTTGCACTTTTAAAAATAATAACTCCGTTTTTTAAACATAAAAAGTCGTCCAATATTTTGTATTTCAATTTTTTTTTAAATTTTATTTAATGAAACTAGGACCTTCTCATATAATGACTTCTACTGACAAATATTTTTATTTTACTTAAAACTTCTGTAATCCACGATTGACAGGTTAAAAAACTAAATTAATAACTGCAAATCCTACTGAAAAAGAAAAAAACTAGGAAAGACGTAAAACTTTTTCGAGATTCCTAGTAAATTTCCAATATTTGTAGTTCGATAGACGCAGATCTTTGTGTGAAATTCCACTTCCCTAAGGTATTTTCCTTGCAAATATTATGTCTAGGAAACCTACATCTTATTAATTGTAAGTTTTTATTTAGAGGTTAAAGCATGCCACTGAAATTTCAACTCTATGAAACAATAATCGTAGTAAATTATACATTTTTTTCTTACTCTTGTCTTTACTTGTCTAAAAGCTGTTTAAGTTAAAATCAGATTAGATTGATACAAAGAAAAAATATAGATAAGTGAAAAATTTAAAGCCGTGTAATATTTCATTTGATTATGGAGGCTACTTTTTTATAATACGCTAAATTTAAATTGTTTAATTTAATAACTTATCATACTTCTATTCACATTCGCATAATTTTTAATGAAAATAATTTGAAATAATGCAATTTTCAACATAGAAATTTGAAATTTTCAAAAATTGAACAATTTTGATTTAAAATTAATTTAATTTTTAAAGCTTCGAAGGTTTGAAGTGGTATTATTCTAATTACGATCGTCTCAAAGTTAAAATTTTTTTAATTTTTAACATTTCCAACTGACCGAATATATTTCAGTTCAGGCAGGTTCTACACTTGAAGTTCCAGAATCTCTCGGAGACGAAATGTATTGTTTTTAGGCGAAAATGTTATGCATTGTTTAAAAAAAACAACATATTTGTTCTTTAAACCTATAGCTTTAGACCTAATTGAGATATTTATCGTTTTATTTGTGATTCTGATAGCGTCTATAGTCTTCTTTCGAAATCCATCGGAAAAGTTAAAAAAGGTTCCAAATTAACAGAATAGAAAAAGAATGGTAGATTTTCTCAAAAAACACACTTATATTTTTTGCCAATTTTTTGGACAGGAGAAGTTTTTTCATAAAATCGATTTTTATATTTTTTCTTGCAAACAACGACAGGTACGACAGAAATGTTAACATAAAAGTTTGCACGTATAAAAATTTTTTATAAATAATACCTCTTGCTCTTTTGCGATATCTTGCATCGTTTACAAGAAAAATTTCAAAATTATATTTTTAGGAAAAAAATTCTCCCGGCCTGGAAAATGGTTTAGCCGGGGTAACGCTGGCAAGATATCTTCCTCATATAAGCGGAAACTGTACAAAAATATGGGTAAAATAAAAAGGCATGGTTTTCCAGAAAATCTTTTTTATTTTATTCTTCAAATTTTGAAAACAATAATTAAAAAAAATTTCCGATAATAGAAGAAAGGATAAGCTTTATGAGAATCAGCTTTATGCTGGCTAAACCATTTTTAACGCTGGGAGAATTTTTTTCCTAAATATATATTTTTTGAAATTTTCCCGTAATTTTTTGGTATGTGCAAACTTTTATCTTAACATTTTTTTGTATCTGTCGATATTCTCAAAAAAAAAAAAATTAGAAAATTTGATTTTATGAAAAAAAATTCTCCTGCCCACAAGTCACTTAGCGAAAAATATGTGTGATTTTTTTGAGAAAATCGAAAATTAATATTTTCAGAAAAACCGTGGCCATTTTGTTAATATTTTAATTAGATAAAAAGTTATAGAGGGTTAAAGAAAAAATTGTGTTTTTTGAAAAACAATGCAAAAAATTCAAATACGCATAACTTCGTAGAAATATTTTTTCGAAAATTGGATAAATATGAGTGAATATGAGTGATATAAATTTGAAGCAACTTAAAAATTTGCACTTTTAAATATATATATATATATATATATATATCACTCGCTTAATTTCCTCGAAAAAAAACAACATATTTCGTTCCCGAAAGATTCTGCGACTTCTAGTGTAGAACCTGTCTAATTTTAGTTGGATTTGGTAATCTCAAAATTGATTTAATTTGATCGTTTCAATAGGAAAGTTGAAATGTTTGAATTTTTAATTGCATAAGGGACAGTTTTTAAAATTTAGAGCATGAGAATTGCTAATTTTAAACCAATTTTAATTAAAGTCATTTTTCTATAAACTGGCTGAAAATGAGCGTCTTGCTGCTTGGGCAAATAAATCTCCTAATAATAAATAACCAGTTATAACCTTTCACTGAAAAAAACACAATTCGAAACAAAGAACTAGTCTGGTCATCCCTTTGTGAGATAAGTATAGTGTTAAAAAACGTAAAAAAACAGATGGATTTAACTAAGGGTCAGTAATTCCTCTTGTAGATTTTCCTAAAAATCCTAAAAAATATAAGTATTTTGCAGTAAACGTGTATAAGTTCTATCTTCATAAAGATTATAATTACTTCAACTTGAGATTATGTGAATAAAAATTGAATTGACTTTTATGAAAATTAGAGAAAACAAAATATATGTTTAAAAAAAAACAGAAGAAAAACAAGTGATGAAAAATGTATTTTTGACAATTTACATGAATAGTCTTTTTTTAGAATAATAACGTGTACTTATATTGAATTTTTCCAAGAAAATCAAATGGGAAATTTATAATTTGACATATGTCAGCATGTCAGTTATATCGCGGGTACAGTCTCTGAAAAATGTGGAACATCAAAATGGTGGTGAAAATCGGGAAAATGAAATTAACTGATAATTTTCTACGAACTAAGTCCATAAAGTGAACAAAAAGGTGAATATCTGTTGTGGGTTTTAAGTTGATAAATGTTTTTTCTTACCCAGTGATACGGTGAGAGATGCTGAGGCGAGTAGAAGCGATCATCAAACGAAGAATAGTTAGGACTGTGCAGCGGTGTTGAGGTTACTGCAGTCATCTTTTCAAGTTTCCGTTTTCTAACTTTCCTCTTACGATTTTCTTTTAACTCAATCAAAATCCGACGGACTTGCCCTTCGTCGCCGCACTTCAGGGCCCCGAGAATATCCACAAGTATATTTTTCTGTTGGAAAAAAATGGATTGTCAGATTGGGTGAATTTCAGAATCGTCTGCAAGTGTAAGCGCCAGAAGATGAGAGAAAGCTGGTGAATTACCTTGATATTTCCAGGAATTTGGTTCTTCACGGCCAGAGCTTGAAGTTCCTTATACGACAATTTTGAGAAGTCCTGGTTCATGTTTGAAGCAAGCAAAACTTTCCCACGATTCACAACAGTTCTTGCCCTTGGAAATGCTTAATAAGTGGGATGGGATCGGGATCTAACTAAACTCAAACTAATCTCTAAAACCCTCTAAATTGAGAACTATACCATAACGGCTGAGTGGTATACTTAAGTACATTTACGCGCGCATTTGATTCTATAATTTGCTATAATTTAATCTATAGTCTCATCAAGTTCGTCTGCTAAGTGCAGGGGGTAGGGGTCGTCGTCACTCGTCAGCTCGTCAGTGGTCGTCGTTGTTGTCGTCTCTTGAACTTGATCAGTCGATCAAAGTACATATTTTTATTTGTGCAAATTTTTAGCTAATGTGCCGATTCTTTGAATCTTTGGTCAGCTGACACGCACGAACGCAAATCCAGTTAGTCAGTTATGTTCATGTGTATAGGATACAAAAACCACAATCACAAAATAAGTGATATCAATAGCATTAGATCAGAATGCAGGAATGCAAATAGTGCATGTTTTCTGGAAAGAGTGGAACGAGTAATGGAATTTAAAGAGTCAATTTTAAATCTCATATTAGGTATTTTCACTTCAACCACCAGCTAACTTCACTTCGTTGAGTGCTGAGGGGTAACAATGGACCAAATGCATGGGTTTTGGTCCATTTTGGCCCTAATTTGTTAATATGTTCGTAAAAACTAATTTATTCTATATAAGTGTATTTAGAAATTAGTTTGTATTTTGTAAGAACTATTTAATGAAATAAAATTATAATAATTATTTAGTGGCTGTCCATAAATCTCGTGTCTCTGCGGGGGCGGGTGGGGGGGGGGGGCAAAGTAAATCGAATGAAATTGCTTTTACGTTTTATTTTTCGTTAGTTTATTATATCGAGTACGAATTTTTTTTTTAAATTTGTTTTCTTAAAAAAAAGGTTTTTTAAAGAATATTATTAATAATAATAATCGACAAGTTAGTGTTCGCAGCATGAAGTTAGTTCGCAGAGATGCGAAGGATTAAAATTTTAGAAATACATAAGTGTAATAGGAAATAACTTTTTTTAATGTACTTAAATACTTGGAATAAAGAAGAAGCCTAATATTATAATATTAGACTTCTAATATTAGTTTCAGTAATAATAATTAAATTTTTAAAATCTATCACAATTGCAGATACATAGTTTCCTTTGCAGGTAAATTGACAGTTTCCTTCGCCAAATTCCTGCACAGGAACCGTCAAGATTAGTTCGTGTGCAGGTTCGTGTACATCACGAACATGTGCAGGATCCTCCGAAGTTCTTGTACAGGAATTTTCAGCTGGGTTGTTTGTTTCTAAGGAAAAAAAATTCCTTACCGGTAAAAAGGAGAATATAATATTACATAATTATATTCTCGAAAAATTATCATTATATTTCATTATTATTATTATTATTGCTAGTATTGCTAGTATTTATGGAGTAAAATGAGGCAATTGAATTTTCGGTTATAGCTTCTGACTGATAGAGCCTTGTAAAGGTTCATTTTTTTTAAATAAACGTACCCGCATTCTTCAGAAAGGTTTTAGAAATATTTGATGAATATCTACTTTTTCAATTTCCCTGCAAATAAAAAAGGCCAATTGTATTTAAATGGAAATGTTGAAATGAGCATTTGCAATTAAATGCAATTGGTAGAACTATCATTGAATGTACCTCAATGGATTCGAAATGACGCAATGTATTTAAATAGTAAAGATGCAATTGGTGGCATTTCATCATTACGGAATGATTTCAATTGAATTGAATTGCCAGTTTCCAAATGAATTTAATAAAATAAATATACATTTCATTCTATTAATTAGACCAAAATTTTTCCATAAAAAAAATTTATGTTAATTTTGAATTTAGTAGAAATCACACATTTTTTATTTATTATACTTTTAAATGAATATAATTTGAAAATATATTTTTTTATTTCAACAATTAGTCATTTTTTCAATTATTTTCCAATTTAAATATTTGACTTTATTCATTAAATATTGAATTAGTTTTAATAAGTACTTTAAGTCAATAAAATTCGATAAATATTATTTGTATTATATTGTTAATTTATGTCCGAAGTCACTTTTTATTCTCATTAAACAATATTTACTGAACTTTAGTCCAAAGGTACACATTATATAACAACTTCTATTCCTTATTATCAATTAACCACTTCAATCCCTTCAATAATACTATTTATTAACGTATTATTTTACTATTCAATAAATTAAAAGTTTATTGCAAAACTCCAATTAAAAACAATTCCGGTCTATAAATTTATGTGCGATTCAATGCAATTAGATGCATCGCATTACCAATCTCCATTTTTACATTAACCTCTATTGGATAATATAGAACCATTTACAAAATTCTTTTTGAATTGAAAGTCGTCAATTAAATCCAAAAGACGGTGCATTGGCTTGCGAAACAATTCAGTGCAATAGACCGCACACTGGTTCTATTGCATATCTACAATTCACTCCAGTTGCAGACATTCAATTCAATTCACTGACAAATTTTTCAATTGCGATTTAACAATTGGATATTAAATGCAATTCACCATATTTGACTTGAATTGCATTTCACCAAAATTTTCGATTGACGATTTTATTTTTGAATTGCAGTCAATTGATTTTAAATGAATCTTTTTTTGCAGGGTTATTATTATTTGATGATTTATTATTTTAAACACTGAAGTTACTTTGATGTTAAGAAAAAAATGCCTTGTCGGCAAAAAGGAGGATATTTTTATTATATATATTTCCGAAAAATTATATGTTATTTATTTTTATAATTGTATTATATTATATTATTATATCATATATTACTCTAAGCGACGAAAAATCAGTACAGTGTTAGCTGGCGCGTTGCATTTTACAGGCGCCCAATGTTCAATTACAAGAAAAAACAACAAGAACATTTTTCGAAAAAATCGCTTTGCTACAGCGAGTAAAATTGCCTTTAGATTATGCGGTTTTAAACCCCTTAAAATTGTACACTTTTAAAGTCTTAGTAAGTAAGTATACCATTAAGCCATTTCCCTTTTAGGGCAGGCGTGACACTACCCGATTCGGGTAGTGTTTCTAGGTGGATAGTTTCTTGTAGTAAATAACTACAAGTGTGCTCTCTAAATCCGAATTAGTATAGAAATTTTACTAATTGAATTAGTAGCATTGCATCTGACTGTTAAATTAGTAATTTTATCACTTTCTACTAAATGAAATGGTAAGATTTAGGTTACTAAATGAATTAGTAAGGGTATTCTACTAATCTGGTTAGTAGTGCCAACTTACTAATTCAATGAGTAACAATGAATTGCTATTGGGGATTTAAACATTATATGCGACACTGTCGGCCTCTACGCGAACTCACCAATATGGCCATGGACAGCCGTGGATGACATACTAAATACACGTAAAACATCACGAAAAACCAGCAAAAACGTAGCGTTTAAGTGTAATGATCGTCCAACTGAATAAATAAGTGCTGTAATAAGTAGTTTTGATGAGCAAAATACTTCCGAGCTGATAATTATTTACTCCAATAATGGAATTTGCACATCAGTATCGGAAATCAACAAGTTTCGGAGGTTGTTGTGTCAGTCGTTGTGACTCCAAAGAGAATAAAAACCTCAATTTAGTTTTCATAGTTAAAATAAAAAGACGAAACTTATTTGGAAAAATTGAAGTTGTAGATATACACAGTGTGTGGTTGAGAAATTTCGATCTGAAAGATTGTAACGTTAAGAATTACTTGTCTGCTCCTTGAATTTTATTATTGCCTTGCATAGTTTAAACCGATTAGTGTATGAAAACAGTTACGTTTTATCGAAAAGTAAGTGTTACATGTGCATTTGTGCAATTTCCATCGTATACAGTGAAAAAACACATCTTATGTTAAAACTGTTTACCAATTCATTTAGTAATAACGTTACCAATTTCTTTAGTAGATACAGTTACTAATTCATTTAGTCAGTTATTCTTACTCATTGAATTAGTAGATTTTTACTAATTACCAGTAAACGAATCGGCACTATTTGAATTAGTAGAAAACTACTACCAATTAGTAGTTTTCTACTAATTCAAATTTAGAGAGTGGGCTCACCACACCCACGGCGGGCCAACAGCACGCAGTATTCTCGAATGGTCACCCATCCAAGTACTAACCGCGCCCAACGCTGCTTAACTTCAGTGATCGGACGAGAACTGGTTTTTTCAGCGTGGTATGGCCGTTGGCTATACTAACAATGGTACAATATCAAATTTGAAGCCTTTTAAACTAAAAATGTACAGCTTTCAAAACTTGAAATAAAAAAATTTTCATTTTCTTTTTTTTTAATTAAGAGTTTTATATTGAGAGCAATGAAAATTTGGCAGATCCCCTCAAGTTCCTTGAATTCGTTAAAAGCTCTAAAATCCCTGAAATTCTTTGAATTCAACGAAATCCTTGAATTTGTGGAATTACTGAAAATCTCTGAATTCCTTTAATTCGGAATTCTCAGAATTCCTTGAATATTTTTAATTCTTTGCATTCTCTGAATGCGTGAAAATCTCTGAATTTACTAAATTCTCTGAATTACTTAAATTCTCAGAATTCTTTCAATTCTCTAAATTCCTTGAATTTACTAAATGCTCTCAAATTCTCTGAATTCCCTGTAATCCTCAAATATTCAGAATTCCTTGAATAATAAAAATTCTCTAAAATCATGTAATATTCTGAATTATCTGAATTCCTTGAATATTTTAAATTCCTGAAATTAATTGAATTCTCCAAATCCCCTGAATTCCTTCAAATCTTCTGAATTCCCTGAATTCATAGAATTTCTTGAATTCCTCCAATTCTTCTGAATTATTTTGATGACGTCCTTGGGATTCAGGGAGTTCTAAGAATTTAGGAAATTCCACGAATTTAAGTAATTCAGATAATACAGGCCATTTAGATGAATTAATATCATTAAGAAGCCATAGAAACACAAGAGCTTGCATGAAAAAATGCATGGACGTGAAGGAAGCTAGAGTAGTATGCCAGGACAGAAAAGTGTGGCGACAAATTGTTTGTAAACAGAGTGACAATAGAATGAATGAAGCCTGAAACAAAGACCTTGGATTCTAATGGGCCCAAGTGGGGAACTATACATAAAAATTTTGTGAGGCTCTTCACTTGGGGTGATCGCTAGAGAGATTGATCAGCAACCTGGGTCGGAGCAGTGTTGCGGAATAAACTTGTCATTTGAATAAATGACACGAGAATTCCAGATCAATCTAAAACATATATACCTAACACCTATATACCTATCTACTTTACACCTATATACCTATCTAACTCTTACATATATACTCTATACCAATACACCCATATACCCAATACTATTTTCCAACCGAGCAAGTCACGCCTACCCCGAAAGGGAAATGGCTTAATGGTATAATAATGAATCTGGGAATTCGGAGGAATTCAGTTGATTTCAAGGAAGTTAAATGAATTCCAAAGGATTTGAAAAAGTTTAAAAGCATTTCAAATAATCAAAAATAATGAGAAATCATTAAAAACTGAATATTTTTGAGGTGGTTTTTTTAATTTTCCATGACCCTTTCCACATTAATCTGTGAAAAAATAAAAACATTTTGCTTGAAAAATAAAACCATGCCTCTCCAATTATTATTATTTTTTAAAGTGATTAAACTGTACAATTAGAAAATTTGAATCATAGCATTTTTATATTTGCATATTACTAATTGGCAATGTAATGTTTCCTGCGCGGTGTAGCGCGCGTATAATATTGTTAGGGGCCATTCACAAAATACGTGATATATCTTTCATGAATTTTTACCCCCCCCCCCTCCAGTATGATACATTTTCCATTGTTCTTAGCCTGGAGAATGATACTTCGACTACACCCCCCCCCCCCTAAACATATCACGTACTTTGTGAATGAACCCTTAGTCAATAATAATATTCAAATAAAATTTTTTTTACTTCCCAATACGAACGGGGGGGGGGGGATTCTTCACATGACCCTTAGGGGGTATCTTCAGATCGTCACGGTCTGTCACGTGGGAGGGGGGGGGGGGGGGTAAATTTGGACTATTTTTAGCGTCACGAGATTTGTGGACGGCTCCTTATTACGAAGATATTACAAAAATAAAGTTTTGTCCGATGCATTTGGTGCCATTGTTGTCCCCTCAGCACTTGACGAAGTGAAGTTAGCTGGCGATGAAGTGAAAGTACTTCCCAGCTAACCTGTTACGATCCTGAAAGGTTCCTGAATGATCACATGTTATCAGAGGAATTGTTACTTGTATCTCAGTCTCCTAGCAGGTAACGGCATAATCGCCGTAGTTTACTAGGGAGGCTTGTTTGCAACCGTTCCCTGTCAGACTAGTAACATGGCGGTAACAGCCGGCAGCGATCTTCATTTATACATATACATTTTGGGTCTAACCTCTATAATGTAATTTCTTTTTCGTAAGGGTTCAGCTGATAAATATCTGTTTTTTTATAAAAGCTTTGTTCACATATTATCTCCCTTTTCTGGAACTTATTTATCGTTTAATTATGTTCCTTTCCAACATTTTTGCAAAAATATTCATAATTATAATTCCGAAACGATGTATATTTTGAGGTTAAGCTGTCATTGCACGTTGCGTTTCCAAACATCACTTTGTTACAAGCATGTGATTACAATGGCGGGATAATGTTACCTGCTTCGCTTGTAATTTGTTACTACTTTGAGTGGGAAATATATTGTCACTGGGTGACCAGCATGGAAGTCACCAGTGACTGGTTTTTTTAATCTTGTTACAATTATGTGACTATTCGGACTAGTAACTGTGTTAGCTGGGTTACACGGAGAAACTTTTGATATCAATATTTGGTTAATTCTATATCTATCATTAAAATAAAATGTAAGAATTTAGGGATAATCGGGGTACTGTTATAAAGATTCCTACTATAATGAGAGACGATGGTATTTCTGTATATATTATTATAAACTTGAGCGAGCAAAAATTAGTATTCTCGTTTAGAAAAAGTCTTATTTACTGTTTGAAAATTGTGAGTGTGAAAAATTGATAATGGTCAATAACAAGTTTTGTAAAAAATATCGTCAATAGTAAATATTTTAAGTAACATAAGTTATAAGAAATGTACGAAATTCTAGTACTCTTAAATAAGAATGCATATTGAAATGGAAAAAACCACAAATCACAATTTGACGAGCAAAAAAAAAGGACCCTCGTTAAACATTCCTTTATTTTCTATACAAAACAGAGGATTTTTAACAACAAAGGGCTTTCGTTCAAAAAACGATTAATGGGTACATTTTGTTCCTGGACTTGATACTGAAAGCGACACACAATGGTCTATGTGCTTATTTATGTTATGACTATTCTTATTCAGTGAGAAGAATTTATCACATATTGGGCACTTTTTAGCACTGAGAATTAATTTTCGTTTCATAATTGCACTATTTACAATGTCCATATCTAAAACCAGTGATGCCAAAACTTAACATTGAGAAAATTTTAAATGCTCACACCAGAGCTTCTCACGCGCATAAATTTGAATTAATAAATAATTCGGTACATTTTTTGTGTAGTAGCGTTTATTCTTATTATTCTACACTTTTTTAGCTCTAAAACTCAAACTCTAATCTGCTTCTTTTTTTTAATCCACCGGACCCCCACCCACCCCCAAGACGTCGGACCACCACCCACCCCCCAGACTAGTGGGAGCCGCCGCTCCCTCTGCTCCCGTCGAATGGGCGTCACTGCTAAAAACACCCGAAGGTTTCCGAGCTGTTCCGTCTATAGCGGAGTACGCGACGATGAGACCAGCAGACCGACTCGACTGCACCCGGCTCGTTACTTGCGATTTCCCGCCAAAAGTTTCAATCATATGTGTTTGTAGTACAAGAATGTTTGTAACTAGTGCAGTGTGAATTGAAGCTTAAACAAATTTTAATTCGGAAATTATTAATTCAAATTCTCCACAATTTATGCATATAAAATAGAAGCTTTTAACACTTTTCAATTGAAAATTTTCAATTAAGTGCAATTAAACTACAAAACTTAAACTTTTACGCTTTTATAAATTAAACAGTTCTCCTCCATTTCAACTTGCATTAATAAAAATGTTAAAAAAAGAAACATGTCCCTCTTTCAATTAAAAAAAAAAAAATAATAAAAATAAAAATTTCTTCAACTCCTGCTCAATAAAAATATTTCTTACTAATTATCCTCTTCCAATTCAGAAAAAAATCGAAAATGAAAAATTCTTTCCTTAAACATAATAAAAATCTTGAAAAGAAAAAAACAGCTACTTCCAAAGAAAAATGGTATCCCTTCCAGCTCAATAAAAACCTTAAAAATATAAAATGTACTGGCTATTTAACAAAAATTAAAAACTAAAATTTCCTCATTTCAAGCTTGATAAAAATGTTAAAAATAGAATACTTCCCATTCTTCCACAAAATAAAAATTTAAAATTCGTTACAATAAAAATTGCAACGTTAAAAGTTTAAATGTTTCTTTCTCCTTTTACTATTCAAGGCTGCCTGTTTCAAGCAATTCAGTTTCCAATTGTTTAGTTTTGAGTTTTTGATTTATAATTGCTCATTTTGAAATTTTTTTTAATTAAAAAATTTCAAACTGAATGGGTTAAAAATTCAATAATTCAGACTAAACCAATATTTGAATAGGATTTGAATTTGAATAAAAGCGTTCAATTATGAATATATTAATTTTAAGTTACTTTCACATTGAAAATTGTTTGTAAAGTTTCAATCAGACATTTCAATTTGCTTGATTATTAAGGCTTCCGTATTGAAAAAGTTGAATTTTCCACGTTAAAATCTGTAAATTGTTTAATTTTGAACAGATTTAGAATCGTATTTTTAAATAATTATTGTAAAATTTTTAACACTCGAACTACACTTCAGTTTTAAAAATCATTAATTAATTTATATTTACAGTTGATCAACTTATATCGTTTTTTATAAACAATTTTAAATTCTGAACGCTTTTTATTGTTTATTCTTAAAGTCTTCAAAACTGAAATTTTAAATTCTTTCAAGTAAAAATTTACGTTTAAAAATGAAGACATAAAATGGAAAAGTTGTGAAGTGAAAGAGTTTAGAATTGGGCGTTGTAAACTGAATGATGTAGTAATTGAAACAGTTAACAACTGAACTTAACATTTAAAAAAAGAGTTGATATCGAACTTATTTTCAATTGAATTATATCATGTGATATGATATTTGTGATTTGATAGATTGTTCTTCTAAAAATTTGTAAAATTCCGTGTAAAAGAAATAAATTCACTATCGTTTCTCGGCTTTTCCTGGTCTCAAAAATTCCCGGTCATTTTCCCGTTTTTGGTCCAGCGGCCACCCCGTAAGTGCTAATTTCTCAAAGCTTCAGATGCAGATTATTGGGGAGATAAAATCCGGTAAATGATAGTGTTATTTGACGAAAAATGTTGTTATAGGATTATCTCCTTCGGAACTTAGACACTGAAAAATTAAATTACGTTCTACGTCTGCTCTAAGAATAAGTAAAATATTGAAAATTTGAAATTGTGTTGAATATGTAGAGATTCACATTGCCATATTTATTATTTTATTTTAATTACTTTAAATAATGAATAATTAATAAATATTTTTTTCAGGATAATTTTAAAGTGAAATGTTCGAAATTTTTGTCTGATATAATTGCACATTTTTCAGGGGTTCGACCGGAATTTTTTTCTGAACCATTAAGAAATTTCTTGAAAGTTACTTTCATAAATTAAGGAGCATCATTATTTTATTTTATATATAAAAATTACACCGCTCCTACACAGTTGTATATTTATAAGGACAGAGAAAACGATTATTCATAGTTAACTCGCGTAATGGTTGTATACTTGTTATAGTGGTATAGAGAACATCCTTATTTTTTTCTTCTAAAATGGCTCGATCCCCTAAAAATTGTTCCCTTTCGTGTAAAAATGTCCCCTGAATATTGGCAGAGTTTGAAAAAAAATCAGGTATCTCTTAATCCCATTATTTGCAAAAAATTGCTTACGTTATTTAAGTTTCCGCTGTCCATGGATTTTTTACTTTAGAATACAAAAGGATAAAATGCATATGTACCGAAATAAAATAATCCATTAATAGTGGCAATTAAAACAGCAATTTTGTGCGAAAATGGACTTGAGAGATCCCTAAATATATATATTTTTAATAATGCCAATATTCACGGGACATTTTGACACCAAAAGGAATAAGTTGTAGGGCAGCTATTTTGGGGAAAAAATAAAGTCTTTTTTGGACCACGCTTTATTTATTCATTTTTTTAAACAGATTTAAGAAACTCAGTTAATTACAATTTAAACATTCACTGATTAATAGTATACATTTCCGTGCTACTTTCTTAAATGAGCTGATAATTACTTTAACATTTTCCAAAATAAAAAAACTAAAACTCCAAAACTGTCGCTTCATTAAAAAAAATTATTTTTAATTAATTCTGTAACTTTCCGTAATTAAAGGTATTCGAAATTGATAAGTCGCTGCATAAATGTGCTTTCTTATTACTATGATTTTAATTTTGTGTTTCAAATTTTGAAATAATTCTAAAGCAATCTTTCCATTTAGTTCTGAAGTTTCAATAGCTTATTTTCCCTTTGATGATGACCTTTCCAAATTAATAATTTACTGTATATATATATATATATATGCATATAAATGGTAAATATAAATATGTAATGAGGTCCGGGGCACCTGAAATTTGTGACTATTAGTTTCTCACAACCCTGGCGGACCGGACGAAAGCAAGCATTACGCTGCAGCGTAATGGTAGTAGTAGTAGTAGTAGTATACCATTAAGCCATTTCCCTATCAGGGTAGGCGTGACACTACCCGATTCGGGTAGTGTTTCTAGGTGGATAGTTTCTTGTAGTAAATAACTACAAGTGTGGGCTCACCACACCCACGACGGGCCAACAGCACGCAGTATTCTCGAATGGTCACCCATCCAAGTACTAACAGCGCCCAACGCTGCTTAACTTCAGTGATCGGACGAAAACTGGTTTTTTCAGCGTGGTATGGCGTAATGGTAAAGTAATGTTAAATTAATGGTAAAGTAATATGGCATTACAACTAATAAAAGAAACAAAATAAATATGTAAACTGTTGCAATTATAATAAGACGTTAAAATTTACGTTAAATGGTCATGCCGTAATTGCAACAAGTTGCTTTTTCAGCGTTAAAAAATAAAAAAACAAAGTGGCTGTCATTGAAGTCGGGCCCCTGCATGTTGGCAGTCTGCTAATGGCGGCTTCAAGCGGGTTGCCAGCATGCAGGGGCAGGGGTGGTTTAACAACCACCGCAGTGTCCCACTGAGAGCAACTGCCATCTAAAAAATGACACCAGCTTCCAGTAGAACCGCGGTTAATCACACTTATGGCCACGTCTCACAACCGTGAGATGGGTGGTCACAGGGCACGATGAAATCACAACGACAGGCCGGCGAAACCCTCGTGTGTCTTGAGGACACGAAGCGACCCAAGGATGACAGCTTTCTGCATCCATCCCGCAAGTGCCCTGGCATATTTTTGGCACGCGAGTATGGCTTTAAGGTTACGATTCAGTGACAGCTTCGCACCTCCGAGAGCACCTATCACAATGACAATTACTTGTACCGAATATTTTTTGTACAGTCGTCGCAGCTCTCTTTTAAGGTCTTGATACCTCTCCTCCTTTTCCTTCTCCTTAGCAGTGATGTTGTATTCGGACGGTGCCGAGAATTCGATCACGAATATAGTTCGTTTCTCGAAGTCTTGGAGGACAATGTCAGGCCTCGAGTGCGCAACGGAGACTGCTGCCCGAAAATCGTAGTTCCAGAAAATTTGGCACTTCTCGTTTCGGACAATTGACTCTATCTCCCTTGGAGCGTTCAACAGTGCAGTATCGTGACCAATACCGTAAGAGCGACAAAGATGGTAATAAAGCACTCTTAGGGCCGCATTATGTCTATAGATATACGTCGTTCCTGCGTGGGTAGGACACCTTGATACTATGTGTTCTAGGTACTCAGCGTGTGCATGACACGCTCTGCACCTATCACTGGGAACTTCTTGACATAAAATGCGGTCACGGTATGCTAAGGTGGAAATGACACCGTCCTGGCATGCGGAAATAAAACCCTCTGTACCTGAATTAAGCCCTGATGATCTGAGGAAAGCAAAAGTTCGCTCCTTCGACAAGGACTGTTTTGTTACATTTCTGTGAAAGTTTCCGTGCATTTTTTTGTCGAGTAGCTGTTGGTGAAATTTTGCAACCTCTGCTTTCTTTACGTCGGCTTTTAGAAGTGAAGCATCAAGATGGAGTAATGCACTTTCCTCACTGCTGATGTTAAAATTCAGGCCAAGGGTCTCGGCCGCTTGCTCCGCGGCTTTGTAAAGAATCGTTCTTTCGCCAATAATCTCGTGGTTCCTGACCATCTTTAGGAGAGGATCTCTGCCATTCGCAACGATGTAAGCTGTACTTAGAACAATTCGGTTATGAAGACACTGGAGATTCAGAAGTCCGCGTCCGCCTTGACGGCGTGACATGTATAATCGCGGAACTGACGAATTGATATGCAAGCTTTTATGCATATGCATGATCTTACGTTCTTCGTCCATTGAACCACCCCAAACGAGTAGAGTAGAACCGGGACGGCAAGCATGTTAGTCGCAGATACCTTGTTCAATACCGACAGATTGGAAGACCAAATCTGTCGAAGAAGATGCTTGTATCTGCTTTGGAGAGACTACTTTACTGATGTTACGTCCTGAATGCGGCTTTGAGGCACGCCCAGGTATGTATAGGTCTCTCCAGTATTAAGATGTGTAATAACGCTTATATCCACAAGCTCAGGGTCCTTGGGAATGCCAGTAATCTTTCCTTTCTTCAGATTAATTTTGGCACACTTGTCCGAACCAAAGTCCATCCCAATATCTCCTGTGTAGTTCTTGACGATATTTATAGCAGTTTGAAGTTTGCTTTTACCAGAGGCATAGATCTTCAGGTCATCCATATAAAATACATGAGTGACCTCATGCTCGCGCTGATTAGTGTCGCCACAGAGGTATCCAGGAAAATTTCGTAGTGCGAGAGATAGAGGCAGAAGTGTGATGCAAAAAAGCAAAGGGCTCATGGTATCAACTTGAAAGACGCCCCTTTGGAAGGTGACGTTGTTCGTTGTCACACGATAATTTCTAGATGAAATAGTAAATCTAGTTTTCCAAAGAGGCATCAATCTCTCTATGCATCTCACTATGTGTGGATGTACCTTCAAGCTTTCCAACAGACAGATGATAAGTCTATGAGAGGTTGAATCGAAAGCTTTCCGGTAGTCAATCCAGGCCATTGGCAGGACGTGCTGGTGGGCTGCAGCGCCTTTACAAACACACCGGTTAATTAGCAGGTTCTCTCGACAGCCTGCTACACCTTTTTTCGAGCCACGTTGTTCGTACATCTCTCCCTATACAGGCTCAATTCGTCGAACAATCCTGTTGTTTAGGACAGCTGTAAAGATCTTATACAGTGTGTCCAAACAAGTAATTGGCCTGTTATTTTCTGGGTTGGACAAGTTGTCTTTTTTCGGCAGGAGTATAGTGCGTCCTTACACCCGTCACTGCGGAATGGGCGTCTCCGACTTTAAATATGAGGTGAATATGCAGGCCAGATGCTGGTGGGTTGAAGGAAACTTCTTCCACCAGAAGTTCTTGATGCAATCTGGTCCAGCAGCGGAAAAGTTCTTCGTGCCTCTGAGTGCCTTTGCACCTCTTCGGCAGTGATTGATGGACATTCCTCCTCAGATTTTATGAGGTTGTCGCAAAACTCCTTGAAGCGGATGATATTGTCAGTATCTTCTTTCAACTCTAGTGTTTTCGGGATCTTGTACACCTCTCTCGAAAAAGTCTCTACCTCCTTGCGCTTGGGTGGATTTTTTACACAAACAGGGAGATCGCTGAAGAGGCACGATGGCTCAGCGAGAAATGGTTGATTCTCCCTGATCCATCTCTCCCTCTTCTGTATTCTCCTCCTTGCGTCAGATAACAGCCGTATTTTGTCAACAATATGCTGCTTGATTGTCAGCAGCTTTGACTTATTCAGTGTGTGATTCAAGATCCTTAGTTCTTGGGCGAACTTAAGAACCCTTTCCGTGAATGGTCTACCAGATGTTATGTAGTCAATCACACATTCAACACGGAAAGCATTCTGTCTTGCCAATCCAATCTTCTTGTTCAGTTGATGCAAGCGTCTTTTGGTCTTTTGATCCATCGTGGGTTTTAGCCTACGATTTGAATCAGCCAAAGCTCTCGCAGCACCATAAACTGAGCAATTGATGGTCCAGAGGTCGGACTCTTGCGGGATATCTTCACGAAGGGAGGCATCCATTTAAGCCAGATCTGAGGGCTTAGGAGGAACTTGCATGTTAATGTTCCTCCTTGTCCTGAAATCGCGATCATCTCTCAGAAGGTGCCTGCTTTCCGCGGTTGGTCTCAATGTCGCTTCCTCATCTTCGTCTGCAGCTTGATCAAGCAGCGGTTGGGGAAGCGTTCCGCGTACATATCCATTTTTCCGGAGGTAGTCGGCTTGATTTCGCAAAGACTGATGCGAAACGTGCTGAAGCTCTGGGTGTTTCTGGCACCACAGAGTGTGCATACGCGCCATAAAGCCTCGGTGAACAGGGATAATGCTGGCATCGTAGCAGTCTAGCAAGTCATCCTTGAGTTGATCCGTCCACTGAATGTGGGCGTTTCGCCGGTTCGTCGTCGTGTTTCCATCTAAATTATTTTCTTCTTCATTATTATCTTCATTGTTTGCATACCCATTTCGGGTGCTCTGCGCGTTCGATCGTTTTGAACCGCATCTACAACTTTTTGGTGTTTTGGTGGTGTCATTGTTGTTCCCACGAGCAGCTAGGGAAAGGGTTCGTCCATCCTTGTGTAAAGCCCCGCGTGCAAGGATAAGGCTGATACTCTGAGAGGTCGCCCGGTATCCCAGAGTCACCGTTTGAGACACCTAACCCAGGTGCCATTCAGCTTTCGGCACGGTTGTTACGCCTTCGCTTAGGAGTTATTCCTTCGGGACCATCCCGACGGGAAACACGACGACGAACCGGCGAAACGCCCACATTGAGTGAACGGATCGACTCAGGGATGACGTGCTAGACTGCTACGATGCCAGCATTATCCCTGTTTGCGGAGGCTTTATGGCGCGTATGCACACTCTGTGGTGCCAGAAACACCCAGAGCTTCAGCACGTTTCGCATCAGTCTTTGCGAAATCAAGCCGACTACCTCCGGAAAAATGGATATGTACGCGGAACGCTTCCCCAACCGCTGCTTGATCAAGCTGCAGACGAAGATGAGGAAGCGACATTGAGACCAACCGCAGAAAGCAGGCACCTTCTGAGAGATGATGGCAATTTCATTACAAGAAGGAACATTAACCTGCAAGTTCCTCCAAAGCCCCAAGATCTGGCTGAAATGGATGCCTTCCTTCGTGGAGATGTCTCACAAGAGTCCGACCTCTGGACCATCAATTGCTCAGTTTATGGTGCTGCGAGAACTTTGGCTGATTCAAATCGAAGGCTGAAACCGACGATGGATCAAAAGACCAAAAGACGCTTGCATCAACTGAACAAGAAGATTGGATGGGCAAGACAGAATGCGTCCCGTGTTCAATGTGTGATTGACTACATAACATTTGGTAGACCGTTTACGGAAAGGGTTCGAAAGTTCGCCCAAGAACTAAGGATCTTGAATCACACACTAAACAAGTCAAAGCTGCTGACAATCAAGCAGCATATTGTTGACAAAATACGGCTGTTATCTGACGCAAGGAGGAGAATACAGAAGAGGGAGAGATGGATCAGGGAGAATTAACAGTTTCTCGCTGACCCATCGCACCTCTTCAGCGATCTACCTGTTTCTGTCAAAAATCCACCCAAGCTCAAGGAGGTAGAGACTTTTTGGAGAGACGTGTACAAGATCCCGAAAACACTAGAGTTGAAAGAAGATACTGACAATATCATCCGCTTCAAGGAGTTTTGCGACAACCTCATAAAATCTGAGGAGGAATGTCCATCAATCACTGCCGAAAAGGTGAAAAAAGCACTCAGAGGCACGAAGAACTTTTCCGCTGCTGGACCAGATTGTATCAAGAACTTTTGGTGGAAGAAGTTTACTTTTACACACCAACATTTGGCCCGCATATTCACCTCATATTTAAAGTCGGAGACGCCCATTCCGCAGTGGCTGGTGTTAGGACGCACTATACTCGTGCCAAAAAAGGCAACTTGTCCAACCCAGAGAATTACAGGCCAACAACTTGTTTGAACACGCTGTATAAGATCTTTACAGCTGTCCTCAACAACAGGATTGTTCGACGAATTGTGCCTGTATGGCGAGAGATGTACGAACAACGTGGCTCACAAAAGGTGTAGCAGGCTGTCGAGAAAACCTGCTAATTGACAGGTGTGTCTGTAAAGACGCTGCAGCCCATCAGCGCGTCCTGTCAATGGCCTGAATTGACTACCGGAAAGCTTTCGATTCAACCTCTCATAGACTTATCATCTGTCTGTTGGAAAGCTTGAAGGTACATCCACACATAGTGATATGCATAGAGAGATTGATGCCTCTTTGGAAAACTAGATTTACTATCTCATCTAGAAATTATCGTGTGACAACGATTAACGTCACCTTACAGAGGGGCGTCTTTCAAGTTGATACCATGAGCCCTTTGCTTTTTTGCATCACACTTCTGCCTCTATCTCTCGCACTACGAAATTCTCCTAGATACCTCTGTGGCGACACTAATCAGCGCGAGCATGAGGTCACTCATGTATTTTATATGGATGACCTGAAGATCTATGCCTCTGGTAAAATCAAACTTCAAACTGCTATAAATATTGTCAAGAACTACACAGGAGAGATTGGGATGGACTTTGGCTTGGAAAAGTGTGCCAAAATTCATCTGAAGAAAGGAAAGATTACTGGCGTTCCCAAGGACCCTGAGCTTATGGATATAAGTGTTATCAGACATCTTAATACTGGAGAGACCTATACATACCTGGGCGTGCCTCAAAACCACATTCAGGATGTAACATCAGTGAAGGAGTCTCTCCGAAGCAGATACAAGCATCTTCTTCGACAGATTTGGTCTTCCAATCTGTCGGCGTTGAACGGGGTATCTGCGACTAACATGCTTGCCGTCCCGTTCTACTCTACTCGTTTGGGTTAGTTCGATGGACGAAGAACGAGCTTAAGGCCCTTGTTGTCATTACACGTAAGATCATGCATATGCATAAAAGCTTGCATATCAATTCGTCAGTTCCGCGATTATATATTTCACGCCGTCCAGGCGGACACGGACTTTTGAATCTCCAGTGTCTTCATAACCGGATTGTTCTAAGTACAGCTTACATCGTTGCGAATGGCAGAGATCCTCTCCTAAAGATGGTCAGGAACCACGAGATGATTGGCGAAGGAGCGTTCCTTTGTAAAGCCGCGGAGCAAGCGGCCGAGACCCTTGGCCTGAATTTTAACATCAGAAGTGAAGAAAGTGCATTACTTCATCTAGATGCTTCACTTCTAAAAACCAAAGCGAAGAAAGCAGAGATTGAAAATTTTCACCAAGAGCTACTCGACAAGAAAATGCACGGAAACTTTCACAGAAATGTAGAAAAACAGTCCTTGTCGAAGGAGCAAACTTTTGCTTTGCTCAAATCATCAGGGCTTAATTCAGGTACAGAGGGTTTTATTTTCGCATGCCAGGACGGTGTCATTTCCACCTTAGCGTACCGTGAGCGCATTTTATGTCAAGAAGTTCCCACTGATAGGTGCAGAGCGTGTCATGCACACGCTGAGTACCTAGAATACATACTATCAGGGTGTCCGACCCACGCGGGAACGACGTATATCTACAGACATAATGCGGCCCTAAGAGTGCTTTATTACCATCTTTGTCGCTCTTACGGTGTTGGCCGCGACCCTGCCCTGCCGAACGCTCCAAGGGAGATAGAGTCGATTGTCCGAAACGAGAAGTGCCAAATTTTCTGGAACTACGATTTTCGGGCAGCAGTCTCCGTTGCGCACTCGAGGCCTGACATTGTTCTCCAAGACTTCGAGAAACGAACTATATTCGTGATCGAATTCTCGGCTCCATCCGAATACATCACTGCAAAGGAGAAAGAAAAAGAGGAGAGGTATCAAGACCTGAAAAGAGAGCTACAACGAACAGTCGTTGTAGTCGTTGTAGACTTGTACCGAATATTTTGGGTGCAGCCCAAAATATTCGGTACAAGTAATTGTCCTTGTGATAGGTGCTCTCGGAGGTGCGAAACTATCACTGGTTCGTAACCTTAAAGCCATACCCGCGTGCCAAAAATATGCCAAGGCACTTGCGAGATGGATACAGAAAGCTGTCATCCTTGGGTCGCTTCGTGTCCTCAAGACGCACGAGGGTTTCTCCGGCCTGTCGTTGTGATTTCGTCGTTGCCTATGACCACCCATCTGACGGTTGTGAGACGTGGCCATAGGTGTGATTTACCGCGGTGCTACTGGGGGCTATTGACATTTTTTTGGATGGCAGTTGCTCTTAGTGGGACCCTGCGATGGTTGTTTACCTTTTTTTTAAATTATATATATATAGTTAAAATTTTGTCATGAGGACAACCGCAGGATTTCGCCGGGAGCGCGTGCTAATCTGAAAAATTGCACTCGCTCCCAGCGAAATCGCGGTAAAATTTCAGCTGTAACCACGTTAGGCCAGGCAACGAAGAACCAAAAAAGACGGATAAAGGAAATAATTAGTAACAAGCTGAAATTTGATCTCAACCCTTCCTAATAGGCTATTAATGAACTTGTAAACGTATGATGTGGATTGAACAATGGCTAAACAATTTATATTGAAAAATGGCGGCGATTATCAGTTTTTTGAGTTTATCTCGGAAACGGCTAATTTTAGCAAAATTGAGGTTCTATAGAAAAATGTGCAAAATTCTTTCCTCTACAAAAAAGGTTGCTCTCTTTTTTACATAAAAATAATAGTTTGCTCAGAAAATAGAAAAAACTACTTATTTTTTGTGGTTTACACTCGTACACGTGTCAGCTACAGTTATCCAAACAAGAAGTCCAAAATACAGATTTGATCATGATTAGGGACTATTTCTCACGCAGTGTATGCAAAATTGCAATACGTGTATTAATTTTTTAAATATTGCTAAAAAAATTTCCCTATGTTTCACATTACTTTAGGCATAGTAACCGTTTTAGATTTTCGTTCATTCTTGGTAAAAAGTTTCTTTCATATTTGGAAAATGCACCTGCAAATTTTCAAAATATCAGAAGATATTTTATTATTGTAAAATAGTATATTGCATTACAAGTGGTAGGCGATGGCCTTTTCGTGACAAGTGCAGTGTTTTTAGGACGAGTCGTAGGTGAGGGCACCGAAGGTGCCCGAACCGAAGACGAGTCTAAAAACACTGCACGAGTCAAGAAAAGGGCCTACCACGAGACATGCACGAAACTTTTTACAACAAGATCATGAAAAGTGTGAAAAAAACGCTACCTGATCGAAGTTGCGGTGGGGGGGGCGGTCCAGGGTGCAGCCCTGGTGGGGGTGCAAGGGGCGAAGCCCCCGCTGGGGGGTTCGGGGGGCGAAGCCCCCCGTCTGGAAAAAAACCAACCAACAAACGCGTGACAGCATTCAGAAATAAGGTTATGAAAGCCGGTAGCCTCTCCGCCGCTAGGTGCGGTATAGTTGCTCAAGTCAAAGTTGCGGGAAAATTTAAATTAGATAAATGAAAAATTACTTTTTTATTACAAATTACTAATAAAAGTGTATAGTTTACTCATAAAAAAATGTTATCAGTTTGAAAAGACAAAATTTAATATTTTAAGTACTGATTAGTTTTTATACCGTATATATTTCTGCACGGTATGTCGCGAGACGAGCGCGCTACAGTTGTCGCTGAAAACATCGACCTATTTCCGTCTTTATCTAACTATCTTCCTTTCACTTAATGTGAAAATGTGGAATGCTTACGAAAAGAGGCCTTTTCGTAAGCATTCCTCATTTCGTACGTTCTTTATTCGCATCGTTCGAAATGCGCCACATTACACACAGATCATAAGTACGAAAACACGCCATTTTCATGATAGTGTTGTAAAAAGGTATTTTATATAACACTGTGAAAAATACTTTGAAATAGGAAAATTGGGAAGTCCCCCGCAGGTACTAAGTATGTTTTTATGACGAGAGGCAAAAAAAGTAACCCCTTGTAATGTGATCGCCTCTCCGCAGGCCAGGGAAGGCATAGAATCCCTTCACCACTGTGTTATGAAGTACAGCAGTACACTGTGTACTGTACTTTTATCCGTCTACGGTTTCGTTTTATTTTGAAATGATTTATTGATAAACGAAGTTTACATTATATTACATTTTGATAACTATTCTTTCTGGGGGCTTTGTTTTTTGGTAAAAAAATACAACTTGGAACAGTTAGTTATAAGTAGATACTAATGAAGCATAAAAAGTGTGGTTTACATACATGATGTTTGTAAATAAATGAACAATAATAAATTATTTAAACAATCTATTATTGTTTTTAGCAACTTTCTCTTAGTATAGAGTTAGAAGGTCGCGGTTTTGAAAAAAAATCCACTTTTTGTCCAATTTTCAATTAGAGTGATGTAATGTTAACAAACATAATTGTTTAAACAATTTTTTATTACTCTTAATAATATTCTCTCAGAATAATGCTAGAAAAGTGCAGTTTTGAAAAAAATTTCATCTTTTTATACAATTTTTAATAAGAGTGAGGTCAATAATTAATTGAAGTCAACAAAATTAAATGTTCAAACAATTTATTATTATTATTAAATAATGCTAGAAAGTTGCGGTTTTTTCTGAAGTTTTTAACTGTTTGTGTACTTTTCACTTGCAGTGAGTTCATAATTAATGCAATGCATCAAAAATAATTATTTAAAAAAATTATCATTTTTGATAACTATCTTCTTCTATATTGATGCTAGATAGTTGCGGTTTCTTATTCTGAATTTGTTTACTTTATATCCACTTTTCAGTTTGAAAAATAATAAATAATGCAATTTAAGAAACACAGTCCTTTAAACAATTCATTATTGTTTACAACTATATTCTCTTAAATAAGTGTTAAAAAATTGAGGTTTTTTCTAAACTATTACACTTTTTTTGCACTTTTCACTTAGTGAGGTTAATTAATGCAAGTTAACGAACACGTTTATTTAAACAATTTATTATTGTTTATAACTATCTTCTCTCAGTGTAATGCTAGAAAGTTGTTTCTTTCTGAAATCTTTAATTTTGCTTAGACTTTTTAGTTGTGGACAAATAATAAATAAACCTCAGCAAAAATAATTTTTAAGTAGTATTATATTTTTTTAGGTAAAATATTTTTCTTCTTTTCCGAATATTAAACAAATTAATGTAAACGAAATGTCGACCTTTGACAAGAGACAAAAATAAAGGAGTAGGTGGGAGGACTAGGTCTGTGATTGACTAGTAAAAGTTTTGTTTTGCATTACAAAAAGAAGTTTATTGCAAAGCGTAAAAGAAAAATTTGGAATTGTACTTATTTTAATATTAGCCCCCCCCCCCCTCCTATCCCGGAGAAAACACGTCTTGTCGAGGATAATATACATATATAAATATTGAAAATACCCTAAACAAACTGCAGTAATTAACTGACATAAGTAAATAAACCACTTGTAGTAAATATTGTTTCTGACTTCCGTCTCTAGTAAGAAGGGAATTAAAGAGATTGTTTAAAATACGATTCTCTTGAATGTTTATTCATTAATTGTCCATAACTAAAAAAGCAAAGCAAGGTTAAACATTTCAGGAAAAATTGCAACTTTCTAGGATTTATCTAAGAGAAGATAGTTGTAATGAATAATCAATTTTTTAAATAAGCATGATTGTTAACTTGCATTAAATATTACCTCATGAGTGACAAGTGGACAAGAAAAAAAAAAAAAAAAAAAGTTCAAGAGTTCAGAAAAAGCCGCACCTTTTTCGCACTTATCTAAGAGAAAATATTTTTAACCAATGATGAATTGTTTAAACAACTAGTTAGACAAATAGTTGCCAAGTAAACAAATAGTTGAACATTTCAGAAAACCACAACTTTCTAGCGTTATTCAATAATAATAGTAATGAAGTGTTTAAGCAATTAATGTGGTCAAATTTCAATTGGGCAACTGTTCATTAATTATTGACCAGTTGACCTCACTCTCATTGAAAATTGGACAAAAAGTGAAAAATTTTTGAAAAAACTGCAATTTTCTATCATTGCTCTGAAAGAATATTATTAACAATAATAATAAATCATTTAAATAAAGATGTTTGTTAACATTAATTAAGTATTACGTCACTTTAATTTAAAATCGGACAAGAAGTGGAAAATGTTTGAAATAGCCGCGACTTTCTAGATCTATTCTAAGAGAAAATTGCTAAAAATAATAATAAATTGTTTAAACAATGTATGTACATATTCGATTATCAGTATGAAGTAGTATTTTGTGTATCACAAACAATTTTCATTGAAAAACCCGCAAAAAATCATTAATTATCGTCGAAAACTCACAAAACTCATTTTTTTACTCATGGGGTTTTTTGGGACCCTGTAAAAGAGTCTCAAGGGGGCGATATTTAAAAGTAATATTTGTCACATATTTCATGGCTAATTTTAAACAGAAATGTTAAGCTTCAATTCAATTCAGCTAATATTGACGATTCTGAATAAACTTTACAAAAAAGTCTGTTTTTTCTTATGGGAAATACTTGTTAAACTTCATGGGGCTTGCGCCACCACTAAATATCATTTTTTTTAATACGAAAAAAATGGATTTATTTTTGTATGGATTCTAGCAAATTTCCGGGCGACACGCAAAAAAATAATTTTCCAGTACATTTTTAGACCACCCTAGTAGGTACACTTGAAAAATAATGCATTTATTATAATGTCAATATATAATATTATTTGTTATTCGTATTTTTACAGTAAGGATAGTGATGCAAGTGATATCAAGTGTTCCTGGCATCTTTCATACACTTTTGTAGACCTTTGAATTTCAACGTTATAAAAATGACAAACTTCATAGACACAGCTTTGGAGAATAAAATATGTTAAATATTAATATCCAAGAGACGGTGCATAATAAGACATACTTCGAATTCATTTAGTAGTGTACTTGAAAAATAATAAAATTAGAAAAATCAACTCTGCAAGAACCTCACCGATTTCAAGCGTTAAACCGTCAATGTATTCGTTCTTTTCTTGTGTTAAAAAAAAGTGTTCACGATACTGCTTAGGCATTTTACGGAAAAATTAAAATTTACTTCTTTGTTTCATAAGTAGAACTATCATTGTCCTAGACTTGTATAGATGTTTTCGAAGTGGATTCATTGTAATATCACATTTCTTCTTTGAAAACGAGTCAATCCTCATGAGGGTTGTATACATAAAACAAAATGTAAGTAAAACGATCTCACACAGCGAATTTCCCAAAATTACGTGATGCTGACCCAGCTGCAATCCTTCTTCATGCTAACATTTCTCCATATCCCTGCATAACATAAATGTACATATGAGCCAATGCAATGTTTTTTGACATCGGTCCCAAATTTTTTCCCCCCCCCCCCCCCCCAAAAAAAAAAAAAACGTTTTTTTTACATTCTCATCAGAGAAGGTATTAGATTTGTGTAAAATGTGACACCCCCACTCCCCGTTTTTGTCAAATGTCCACGTTTTAAGACCCCCTGAACCCGAAAGCAGGTTTTTACGAATGTGTCTCTGTATGTCTGTATGCCAGCCATTTTGGATAAAAATTCAAAAAGTTATAGCATTTTCAAAATTTTTGAAACCACTTTTTTCAGACTTAGAAAATGCTATGTACGGCTGTTCATAGTATTCAAAAAGACGAACAATTTATCCCAATGACTTTTTTCGATAAAAAACAAATTACCAGAGTTACAGCATTTACAACAATTAAAAAAAAAAAGAAAATTAAAATGTTAAGCCAAACAACGCACGATATGAAAAAAAGTCAAGAGGAGAAAAAAGTTGCTTTTGTTGAAAACTATCTTCTTCTATAGTAATGCTAGATAATTGCGGTTTTTTCTGAAATTTTTTACTTTTGGTCAACTTTTTACTTAGTAAGTTCAAAATTAATGCAAGTTAGGAACAAGTAATAAATATTAATATTAATTAAAAAAAAAGGTTCTCAGTAGCTACTTCAAGGAAAATTTACATTTATCATGATCCATATAAAAAATTTAAAGAATATTTCAAATATCTGTTTTATTTCAAAAAAACATATTCACAAAAAAGAAAGAGATTGCTTAAAATATGATTCTCTCTAATGTTTAATTGTTATTTGTTCATAACTAAAAAGGCAAATCAAAGTTTAACATTTTAGAAAAAACCTCAACTTCGAGCCTAGCACTCATCTAAGAGAAGATAGTTATAAACAATAATAAATTGTTAAAACAATTATTTTTCTTAACTTGCATTAATTATTACCTCACTAAGTGAAAAGTGAACAAAAAATTAACAATTTCTGGAAAATACCGCAACCGTCTAGTATTAATATAGAAGAAGATAGCTATAAACAATAATAATTTGTTTAAAAAATTATTTTTGCTAAATTAAATTGAATATGAACTCACTTCAAGCTGAGAGTGGAACTCCTCAGGGGCGAGAGAGGGTGTTCGCCGAAGCGTGAAACACAATCAGCGTAGCGGAAAGGCACAGTGCGCGGGTACTTACTCGCGTATATTGCGTAATATTAAGAAGTGGTTCACACGGCTCTGACTTTTCACGTTTGAACAGTCTGGATTTACCACTGAAGGCCACTGAAGCCATCCCCGAAACCGGTGGTAAATTCAAGTTCCAGTGTATAAGGAAGATATCATATCAGATTTGTGCGGATTGAACCATTTTTGAGGCCGGGAGATCTTTCCTAACAATTTAATTGTTGAATTTGTCTCGTAAACGCTGCAAGATATTGCAAAAGAGCAAGAGTTATTCCTCACAGAACTTTTTTAGAGGTGTAAACTCTTATCTTAACATTTTTCCATATCTGCCATTGCTTGCGAGAAAAAGTAGAAAATTCGATTCTATGAACAAAAATTCTCCTGGCCACAAAAGTTATTTAGCCCGCATAAAACTCTCAAGATATCTTCCTTATGAAAATATAAATTCAACAAAAAATTGACTAAAAATATAAGTGTCGGTTTTCTGAGAAAATCGATTTTTAATATTTTCAGAAAAACCGCCGCCATTTTGTTAATTTTAAACGTTTTTTTTTAATTTTCCGGTGGATTTCAGAGGAAAACAGTAAACGCTATTAGAATTGGGAAGAAAACGATAAATATCTCAATTAGATAAAAAGTTATAGAGTTTTAAAGAAAAACTTTGTGGTTTTTTGAAAAACAAAGCACAAAATTCAAATATGCATAACTTCGTAGAAATTTTTTTCCTGCAAATCGAAAAAATACGTATCGCCTAATTTCCTCTAAAAAAGAACATATTTCGTCCTAGAATGATTCTGCAACTTCAAGTGTAGAACCTGTCTGTTTTAAAATGGATTCGGTCTACCGAAATTTCGAAAAGAATTTTTTCAGGTTTTTGAGGTTTTTGAGCTGATGAAAATGCATCAAATGTAAACTCAGTAATTCTTTTAAAAACTGACTTTTTTAAATTACCTCTTTTTTAGCTGACTGTAAGAAGCCCTCGAACGTAGGAAGATTTTTTAAAGCAAGCTGGATAAAAATAATTTAGAAAAATATTTATCAATTTTTTCCTAGCAAAAAGTACTCAGATGTTATAAATATCTTGTAGAGTCAGCTGAAAGAAGATAATTAAAATAAACATAAAACTCAGTTTCTGAAGAATTTACTGTTTTTACGTTAATGACTTCCACTTAAAAATTCCAAAAATATTTTTAAAAATGATATACGCGAAAATATAAAAACTATGAAAATAACTATGCAAAAGAAGGCGTTCATCAATTGACACCAATATAATTATACCTTTTCAGGGTCCGAATACACTAGAGAATGTCGTCAGGGTTGGCACGTCATCTGGGTCGGCCCACTGCGATTTTTTAGTTTTGACCACTAGCGCCACCAATGTGCGAGCGCGGCAAAACTTCTCACAGTGACAGCGAACTTCTCGTGACATTACAAATTTGGAGCGTGAAAGCAAAACATGTGTTGTAGACTCAGTGGCTTGACAATTACGAAAATCCCGTAACGTGTTTGGTTGTGGTGTGACGCGATGCGACAATGGCGCTTGTCATCAACAGGGCCGTGCTAGAGTTGAATTTAAGGTAGGGCAGCGGTGGTTACAGGTAGGGCGGAAGTAAAAATTTTACTTGATCTGATCTGGTCCATTGTATTGTTTAAGGTAGGGCATTGGTATTTCAAGGTAGGGCATTGCCCCACAATGCCCACCCCTAGCTACGGTCAAGGGTTGGCCCACCGTCATTGTGTAGTCTAGGAGCCAGGGGGGGGGGGTGTCGTGGCCGTTAGGGGTAACGGGCTCGACCCAAGTGCTTTTTATGTATTTTGACCCGCTGAACACGAATTTCGAGGGTGGCTTGTCTAAAAATCAACGGTTAATTAGTTATTAACAATTTAATTGTTTAAACCGCTATAAATAGTTTATTATTAGACTTACCAACATGGGTGGAGCCCGTTACCCCTACCCCGTGACATTTTTTGTAACATTTTGCTAAATCGAATAAAAAACAGAATAATGCAACAAATTCGGGTTTTTATTTCATTCAATTCATTTTTCTAGGTCATATTCAATCATTTCAGTACATATTTCGTCGATTTTCAGCGATGGGCCAACCTAGACAACATGGGCCGACCTTGACAGCATTCCCGAGTCGAAATTTAGACCCTACTTTGAACCTGCAACTCCTTATTAGAACCTGCTTTGACGCTATTTAAACCTATAGCCCCTGCTTTAAACTTTTATGTCCTAGAGAATGAAAGATTAGAGCCTATTTTGACTCCATTTAAATCTATAGGCCCTACTTTCAATCTTTAGATGCTACAGTCTTCATATTCAAGAACCTACTCTGACGCTGTAACACCTCTCTGAATCTACTTTGAATCTTTAGAGCCTACATTTTTATAACTCAAGACCCTACTTTGACGCTATTTAACCTCTCCTTCAATGCTGACCCTACTTTGAATCTTTTTAGCCTACAATGTTCGAACTGAAGACTATACTTTGACGTTTTATAAACTTTATAAAAATAAACTAACAATTATTTGTTACTTAGGTTAAATTTACTCATTGGTCATCTTAATGACTGCAGTCACACTCAATTAAAAAAAATAATTAGTTTCAGATTCAACCAAATTGTCATAAATTATTTATATATAAATAAATACTTCTTTGCAATGCTCAATGACAGAAAAATATTTTCTCTTAACTGAAAATGCTGAAAATTTGTATGTGAATAATATTCATCACGGAAAATTACTAAATATTTTCGATTAATAAGTCATTATAAACATTTTTATAGATAACTAATGAGATTGTGTATTATTGACAGAAATAGAAGTAAACTTTGGGAAGTCCTTAAAGAGTACGGAGTCAATGGATGGCTCCTACAAGCAATAAAATCAATATATACAGGTAGTAAAGCGAGTGTAAGAGTAAATGGGAAACTGAGTGACTGGTTCAATATTATGCAAGGCGTGAAACAAGATTGCGTTATGTCCTCATGGCAATTTATCATATTTATGGATAAGTGTCTAAGAATGGCCCTCTTCGACGAAGAAGGTGTAGCTCTCGAAACAGTGAAGGTACGTGGCTTAGCTTTCGCAGATGACAAGATTATTATGGCAGAATCAATCGAGGACTTGCAAAGAATGTCGAATAAGCTTAATACAAGCATGAAGAACATGGGCCTTATAATTGACGTAAATAAAACAAAAATCATGGTGTTTGAAGGAAAAACTGAGAAAATAATCTGCAACATTATCCTAAATGATGAGAGATTAGAACAAGTTGACAAGTACGTATATCTGGGTAGCCTATTCACTAGGGTTACCATCCGTCCTGGTTTTTCGGGACATGTCCTCTTTTTTCGAGGTCTCTCCTGGTGTCCTGGTTTTTTCTTGAAAATAGGCAAAATGTCCTGGTTTTTTACGAAACCAAGATTTTTGACAGCAAATATTTTATATTTTTATTTTTCTATAATCGCAGTTGTATGTTTCAGCACAATACTGAACGCGACTTTATAGAAATGCGCGCGCATACTTAGTATGTGAATTTTGGCGGCATTAACGAACGTGATAGTCTGCATGTTACAATATCAGTAGCAAAGCTAAATATTAGCGATTGAGTACTTTGTACACCTGCAGAGTGCTTCGGTGTACATGTATTTATTCATAAATACAATAACTTATAGGTTCAATAATTAAAAATTATAATTATATTATTAGATAATTAAATGATTAAATAACAATAATAACAATAATAGCACATTATTTATACCATTTCCCATACTTTTGTCAAGGATATCTGGTACATTTTTCTCTTGATGACTTTTTTTTTATTTTTTTTATTTTAGGAATCGTTTGAAAATTTTTGACCGTCCTGGTTTTTCACCCGACCCAGATGGTAACCCTACTATTCACTAGCGACGGAAAAATAGATTGGGAGTTAGATAGGCACATAAATAAGGGTAAGCAGGTTATCGGTAGAGCAGGGTCTATGCTCAGAAATAAAAACATATCAAAAAAAGCTAAAATGGCCATACATAATTCTATATTCGTACCGACTGTACTATACGGTAGCGAGACATGGACCTGTCAAGAGCAGGACAGGAGTAAAATTAACGCGATTGGCATGAAACCTCTACGCACAATATGCGGAAAAACACTGATGGACAAAGTCCGAAACGAGATAATCCTCAAAGAATGTGGTGCAAAAGAGACAATAGTTGACACATGGGAAAGAAATCAGTTAAAATGGTTCGGTCATCGTAAAAGAATGAAAGATGAACGACTGACCAAACAAGTGTATAAAGATAAAGTAAATGGCAGAATGCCCAGAGGTAGACCGCCAAAAGAATGGTTAGAATCTGTGAATGAGACAGTAATCCGAAGAGAAATAAGAAGCCATGGAAACACGAGAGCTTGTATAAAAAAATGCATGGACGTGAAGGAAGCTAGAGTAGTATGCCAGGACAGAAAAGTGTGGCGACAAATAGTTTGTGAGCAGAGTGACAATAGAGTGAATGACAACTGAAACAAAGACCTTGGATACTAATGGGCCCAAGTGGGGAACCACACATAACAATTTTGTGAGGCTCTTCACCTGGAGTGATCGCTAGAGAGATTGATCAGCAACCTGGGTCGGAGCAGTGTTGCGGAATGAATGTGTCATTTAAATAAATAACACGAGAATTCCAGATCAATCTAAAATATCTATACCTAACACCTGTCTACCTTACACCTATATACCCACCTACACACTACTATTTTCCAACCGAGCAAGTCACGCCTACCCCGAAAGGGAAATGGCTTAATGGTATAATAATAATGCAGGTATTTATTTATCTCAAAAAATTAATTTATAATTGGTTTGAAAGTGATTGAGAATCACAACAAATTATAAGAATAAAATATTTTATATCGTTAGCAACAAATATTATAAATAAATTTGAAAAATATATTGTAATATATATATTTAATAATTATAATAATTTGAATTTACTGATTGTTCTTACATTTTTATCAGAGTATTACGGTTAATTTATTTGCAACATGATTTCGTAAAAACAAAATCATTTTTTTCCAAGGAACAGTACCACTTTTTTAATTGTTCAATTATTTTTGTTACTAAACAATAACAATTGAGAGTTTACTGTTTTAATTTTTTTATAGTATTTGTTAGAGAATGAGAATAGCCAAACGTATGAAAAATAATTGACTACTCATCTCGAATTTCGGAACGACGAGACACTTCGTTATAAAACCAGTGATGTTATTGTTAATATTAACTTATTTCCAGATGCATATTAGATTGAATCTTGAACTAAATATGTAATGAAAAACTAAATGTTTAATTGCATTAAATATGATGCCGAACGAGTTTTTAAAAGTATTTGCTTCATAAAGAGATACAAAAATATTGTGGTAAAAATCGCCACTTTTGACATTGTATTCGTTTAAATCATAAATTACACAGAATCTAATTCAAATATCCAGCCTCAAGTTCTTGTGAAGCGTATAACGGTGAATACTTCTAAAAAACAGAAAAAACTTATATTGAACTCTTCAAAAATGGTTTCAAATATTTGACGACACAAAAAGTATAAAAAAGCCATTATTCAAATGATTTTTATCGAAAACATTCTAATGCGCTCCGTTAGGTGAATCGGTTAGGGCGTGAGGCGTTGGTTTGGTAAATAAACTGAGTGCGTTCGAACTCGGGTTCGATCCTTTAGTACTTGCGGATTTTTCAGTGTACTATCTAGCGATTGGTGTGAGATTATGGAGAACCTGCTTTGATGTCAGAAGTCCTACATGTAGTAGCTGGAGGCTCAAAAGAGGGTCTAATATGCATTGAATACAGACCCTACTTTGACGCTAAACGTGGGAAAAAGGCCGATTTCAGAAACTTTTAGCGTCAAAGTAGGGTCCAAATTACATTGAAATCGCTCCTTATTTAGAACCTACTTTACTGCTCCCAGCGCCTACTAAGGTAGGAGTTACAGGTTCAATGTAGGGCCTAAATTTTGTCTTGGGTTTCGTTTTTTTAATGCCTCTAACTTTTTCATTTTTCACAAAATCAATTTTGTGATGTTCCGCAAAAGTGTTCATTTTTCCGAGACCTTTCCAACGATGTGCTTGGATTGACGAAATTCTTCGTTAAGCGGAAGTTAAAGGACAAAGTCAAAAGGGTGGCCAACCCTGACAACATTCCCCTACTTTTGCACATAGTTCCAATATTGATTTCCATAATTTTGTTTTTTCGACCCACCCTACTATATATAATATATAACTTGAAAAATGTTACATTCATATCTATATGCTTATATTACATTTTTATCAAAAATATTTTTCTCTGTTTTGAAATTCACGTAAAACCACGTTGTTGCTTCTACTGCATCTCCTAGATAGAGATACGTAGTGATGCGAATCACGTTTGGAAAAAGCATGTTGAGCTTGCGCGTAAGTTCAGAATCCCGTGCTTTCGCGTGGCATTCAGTAGGACATCGTGAGAGCTCAGTGTCGGACGTGATCCTTCTTTTTCTTCTTCTTCAGTCTTGAGTATTGTCGTCAAATTTACATCAAAGCTAAAAAAAGCGAGACGGAAGTTTTGAGAGCCAAGATCTCCATTTTTCAAGATTGCACTCCCAGCAGATTCACCGCGAAAAATGAAAGCACGAAAAGGCCGTGAGAAAAGTGAGTAAACTTGATGTTCTGCTTACACACATACACATACACTCAGCTGTAATCTGCTCTCACAAGCTCTCATAAAGTCAAGTAGAAGAACACAATGCCGATAAAAATAAACATTGAGAATTGCTCTAAAAAGGAAAAAATGAAAAAGTAACTAATAAAAAATGTGAAAAGAACTTTAGAATACATAAATTTATTTATTTAAATCAACTGAGAGTCTAATTAATCAATTATTTTAATAATGATTAGGGAGATATTCATTTTTAAACAAATTAAATCTCACATAGTCTAATCGCACTTAAAATTAACGTGGACTTGGATATACTAACTTTTCATTACCTAAATTTCTAAATACATTCAAATAAAATTGTACAATATTTTAATTGAATTTTCTTTTTTAAAAATAATTTTCACCGACAAAGGCTTTGGTAAGAATTTGATGTCTGTTACCTTTTCGTCTTGACATAATATCGATTCTCGAACTTCTATCCTCAATTTTCAAACAGTAATTTCCATTGAATTAAAACGTAATATTTTCTTCAACTGGAAAATTATCACTGTCAGAATAATTGAAAAAGTTTCCGCTCTAACCCTATTATGTTTTTTGCATTATAAAAAAATACTTCATTTACACACGCATGCTTCGACTGTAATGCCGCTCGAGTTTCCTCTTAACACATACCTGTCTATAATACAGTTGAGTCAATTCCATCAACATAATTACGTTTAATTCAAGGTTGACATCGACAGTTAGTGTAGAAGATAATTTTGGGAGAAATTAAAAATATCCGTATTACCTCGTTTCCTTTCCTCTGATAAAAATATAGGTCAAAGGTAGTATAGGATGATGATTAATGTGGTTTGAGATTTTACCAAGAAATCGACACTCTGAGAACGGCAATTATATCCGAACTCAAGAAAACTATATCAAGGCTTAATGTCTCTGTTTTTTAAATTTTTAAGACGAAAATTAGAGACACAATATTAACTCAAACATATTGTGCATCCAAAAATAAGTTATTTGACAAAAAAAAACATTTAAAAAGTTCAATTTATGCAAAAAATTGCATAGAAAGACTTTACAAAAGGAGAAATATGTTCCTAAACAGCATTGTAATCGGTTCATTAGAGAAAAATATATAACAAAGGAAAAAATAGGGAGAGAATTAGGAAAGAGACAACCAAGCCATCCTCACTCTCATTTCCTTTTTTCTTTCTCTCTCTTTTTTATACTACTTTGGGACCCCAACGTGTTTCGAAACCACTTCAGATCTCCACATCAGGTCATTCGTTATAGGATACTGTGAGAAAATATTTCTATCATATGCTTATTATTAGTAATGCATGTACATATGAGCTTGAAGTTTCTTGTCATAATGGTATTTACATTTTTTTTTCCTTTTTTAAATAAGTTTTTCGGTTTTAATTTTTTTGTATAAGTGTCAATCCTTAATTTTTCGGAAATATGTTATGTATTTTTGTAATTGTTTAAAGTAACACTTTATCAGAATATCAAAATACAATTATTTCCTATAAAAATTAGATAAAACTATCAAAAGCTTTGTTTTATTTCGAAAGATCCATTTTTAAATTAATTGCATTATTACCCTCTCTCTTAATATATAACATTTCCATAAATTCCTTCTTTCTTTGGTTCCTCTCATTATATAAGACTTTTACGTCGTCTCAATCGAACTCATGGCCATGTGTGATTCTATGTTTTGACAGCACGCTATGATATTTCTCATTTCTATAAAAATTATGTTGATGTTCATCTCTACTTATACTTAGCAATCTTCTTGTTTGACCTATATATACTGCCTTTCAGCTTCTACATTTTATTTTATGAACTACATTTTGTTTTTCCATTTTGTCGCGTAGGGGAGAGCGGGACACGCGCGGCACCCTAACTTTGAGTGAATTTTTTAACATTAATAGCATTTTTTACACTGTCAAAAAAAGAAGCAACAAATAAAATGAATGTTTATACATGAAATTCAATTCGAATAAAAATTTAAAACGAACGCGTTTAATTTGTAGAAATAAAAATAAGCAGGCGTCAAAGTGGGGCAGAGAAGGTCTCTGCGGGGCAGGCAATGTCATCCAGGTGGGGCACAAATGGCACGGTAAACTCGCGAATAAAAAGGAGATCGATAAATGGTACTTTTTTTTAATAGTTCTATAAAATATGAATAAATAAAATAAAATATATTTTTTATTTAATAATTAACTTTCATTATTTTTTGTAAGTTTTTTTATCACATTTGTTTTTATTTTATACAAGTTTTATTATAGCTAAAGAGATGAAATGTTAATATTTAAATGTGAGATCTAAAATGTAATAATAAAATATATTAATATTAACGAAGTTGTTTTAAAGATGACTTTAAGTTACATAAATCATGCAAATGGTAAATTATTATTTACGTAAAATGGTTCATAGGTACCATCTTCCTTTGAAATGACCACAGTTCCATTTACAATAGGTATTACACCTGGTATTACATCCTAGCAATCACAGAACTGAAACTAAATTTGAGGTTAAAAATCAGCTGTTCTCTCTAAACACAGCTTAGAAAGGCGCGAGTGTGACATGTCGTGCCCCACCTCGATACTTGTTTTATTTTTTAAATAACTATTTAACTACATGTTTGAGAGAAGTGATTAAAAAAAAGAAATTAAAGTTCGAGTTTCAAACTTTACAATAGACCCAGTTTTAAGGACTATTGATACTTATTTTTCCTTTTCACGAACGTTCGAAATTCGATGGCGCATCCGATTTTTATGCTCCAAATTTGAATCACTAGAATTTTATTTCATTTTTGACAAAATAACAAATTAATTGGTTTCAAATACAACTATGCATTTAGTAGATGCCAATAAAAAAGAAATTGATTTTTTTTACTCGTTTTACAAGTTTTTAGAGGGGTGCCCAGCTTATCCGCCCTGACGTCAGTGCCCCGCTTTCCCCTATATGTCCTTTCCTAATTTAATAATGACAATTTATATAATAAGAGCAATTAAGTCAAAAAGGCCGGGATCTTTCGAGATATAACCAAGCTTTTACTAGTTTCATCAAATTTTTACGGGGAATAATTGTATTTTAAAATTTTGTTCATTGTCACTTTAAAAAATTATAAAAATATATAAAAAGCAAATTTTAAGATCTAATTTAAAAATCATTTTGTTATTAAACATTTTATTTTACCTTGTGTCTTTTATTCCAAAATTTAATTTGTTTATTTTTAATGTCATTTTTCACGATTAAAACAAAATTTGTTATTGATTATTTGACAAATAAAACAAAAACTACGCGTCCTATCAAAAAATGATTTATAAACAAATTTGTAGATCTCTTTTAGGTGCACAATTTTTGTCAATTCATCTTTTTTTTGTATCTTGCATAGTTTCACCGCTAAATGGAATTTTTGATTATTTTTTTTTGTGGTTTAAGACCAGAACCGTTGGTTAAAAAATGCTGGTTAAGGAACTCGATGTTTCTGTTTGGTCCATTAAACTGTATGCCCTCTCTTTGTCCCTAAAATTGTGAACTTTTTTGTTTGAACAACTTTGTTCACTCATTTTTTTGGAATCTTGTGTCGTTTTTCCTAAAATTTCATTTTTTATTTTCAATGTTATTTTTTACGATTGAAACAACAAAAATACGCGTCCTATCGACAAATAATTTATTCTACACTTGTAGATATTTTTTAGGTGAACAACTATTGTTTAATAATTTTTTCGTACCTTGTGTCGTTTGTCCAAAAATTTAACCTTTTTATTTTTAATGTTGTTTTTGACAAGTAAAACAAAAACTACGCGTACCGAATACTGCAAATTACCGTACATAGAATTTTTAAATCTTGAAAAAAATGGTCTAAAAAATTTTGAAAATGCTCTAAATTGATGAATTTTTATCCAAAATAGCTGGTTAACGAACTCGATATTTCTTTTTGGTCCCTAAAACTGTGTGCCAAAGCACAATCCAATTCGATTAGTCTTTCAAAAGTTATCCGATATACGGACGACGACGACAACGACGACAGACACCGACGTAAAAACTTTTTTTTCTGACTCAGGGGTCCTCAAAACGTCGACATTTAAGGGAATCCGCGAAAGTCATTTTTCACGTAAAACCAAAACCTTCATATTGAGATGAGAATGTAAAAAGGCAGAGAAAAAAAAAGGAAATGAGAGTGAGGATGGCTTGGTTGTCTCTTTCCCAATTCTCTCCCTCTTTTTTCCTTTGTTATATGTTTATCTCTACTGAGCCGATTACAATGTTATTTAGAAACATATTCCTACTTTTAAAAAATATTTCTATGCAATTTTTTGCACAAATTGAACTTTTGTTCAAAAATAATTTTTTGCACAAATTGTCTTGTTAATATTGTGTCTCTAATTTTCCTCTCAAAAAAGTAATGTGGTATTTCGAAGGTCTCCGATAGAGAATCGAAATAAAATTTACGAGAAAGCTTCAACATATCCTCTTGGTGTTATGAACTATTTAACATTCAATGTAAATATAAACACTGAATAAAAAGTATTTGAATAATCCCAAAAAGAAGCTTGTTGCATGAGTAAGACCAATTATGAATCAAGTATTCATAAGATCTCTGCGAAACAGACTGAATTTGAATAATTTAGTAGGAGAGGGATGAAAAAGGTTTTACGTCATTTCAGCAAAAATAAGTTATTTACCTTTTTAACTTTTCAGAAATCGTTTCGATGTAATTTATATCATATTTATATAATATTTTTTTTATATCAACATTTTTTATTTTAATAAAATAAGTACGAAGTAGATGCTTTAGAATAAGTTTTGCTAGTAGAAGTTTTAGATGCAATATTTCTGGAACCAAAACAAATCGATTGCCCTATATTAGGAGTACATTCAGGGTGACTACTGGACCGGAAAAATCGGAAAATGACCGGGAATTTGTTGAGACATTGAAAAACTAGGTTTGGTCAGAAATTTGTTTATTCTCTGTATAAAAAAAACCTATCCAATTAAATTTTGCTTGATATAAATTGAAACTGGGCGAATTTTAAGGATTTAATTTGTAACTTTATAAATACTTTACAACATGAAAATAGTAGCGTTTGAATTTCAGATCATTTTGAGTCGAATAGTTCATTATTCTACAATTTGATAACAAATTGGAAACCATAATATAGTTGACAATTTTCAAACACAATTTCCAGTACATAATTTGGAATCAAATGTTTCAAATGTAATATTGTAGATAATTCTATGCACTTCCAGTCCAAAAAGGTAGAAGGGGATGTATCTAAAAGGTTAATTTAATGGTGGTGAGAGTGATGTTGCAGGGAAATATAATTTGCCACAAATCAATTTGCTGCTCTAAAATTTGCTAAAATTTTGTATATTTCAAGGCCTTAAACATAAACTTGTTTTAATTTTAAATGGCTTTCATCTTGGAAGTGTAAGATTTTAAATACTTCTTCCTTCAAAGATTTAACAAGTTGGTAAGTATTCCATTTATTCCATTTTTTTACGGCTATTGTTTTAAAATGTAATATTTTGATTTGCATTATTTAAGATTAGACCTTTTTATTTCATGTTTGAAGCTTTTAAAGTTGAAAAATTAAAGAGGCTGCAAAACGAATCATTTCAAATAGGACAATTTTAATATCCGGGTATTTAAAAATTAGGTATAATTCGAGGTATAATTTAAATGATTTATAATTGTATTTATTAATTTTCCCCCCTTCTAGTTTTCCTGTAAATGCTCGGTTTTCGGATTTTATTTCACAAATTATTTGTATTTCATGTCAGACCACAGAAAAAAAGTTTCATCCCAATATTCCTACCGAAGGACTGTCATTTTCAGAAATGTATTAAAACCATTTTTTTAATTCAAGCAATTCTAATATACGTCTTAACACTCGGTTCTTCTATTTTATCATACAAATTACATATTTGTTTTTGGTTGAGGTCAACACCATAAAAAGTTGCATCCCAATATCCCTTCCGAAAGTCTGCTATTTAATGAAATTCATTAAATTGAAAAAATGCTAAGATTAAATCACAAATCAGTTCAAATTAAATCAGAAATAAATTAAAAAAAAATCAGTGAATCAGATTCATCTTTAAATTAAAATTGTGTTTAACAGGCTTGAAAAGGGACCACACAGTGTCCGAAACGTTGCCATTCTCAAAATTAAGTTTTAATTTTTAATTATCCTTTTACTCCGGATACTTCCTAATACATTAGCTAAAGGTCCAAACTGAAGAAAGAGATGTACTCGAACCAAAACGTATATCCTCCAAATTCTGGTGGAGCTTTCTACCAGTGGATCAGATTCCACTTTGGATTACATTTTTTTTCAACAAGCTTGAGAAGGGACCACACAGTGTTCGAAAAACGTTGCCATTCCCAAAATCAAGTTTTAATTTTTTATTGACCTTTTACTCCGGATACATCTTGATACATTAAATCACAAAGCTATAACAAAGTAATTCTTTCTGCCCTTAGGGGTCGTACATATATCACGTAACGCGTTTTTTTTTGGTTTAAATAAAGATGATAATAAAGTTGCCGTCAGTCAAAAAGGACATAACGATATAAACAAAAGAGAAACACATTACGTAATATATGTACGATCGCTTAACATTAGATAACTCCGAAAAAATCGGACAATAACAAGAGCTTCCCATGTGGAAAAATTTCGTGGCGCTGTACTGTTTCTGTCCAGTCCGCCTTGAGTCGACATTGGCGCGCCACAGGCTGACTGTCCAGTGGCTAGACTGGGATGTAACGCTCGGATCGACTAGTTTCTAGACAGATCAGCTATTTTGATAAAAAATAATTAATAATTAAATAATATAATTATTTTTTATGCCATAAAAGTCCAATATATAGATTTTGCAGTTAATTAAAAATATAAAAAAAGTTTTTGTACACAAAAAAATGAAGAAATGAGTTTCCGCAAATCTCTTGTACATACGCCGGGTGTCGAACTTCTGATGTAACTTCCTATTATATTGTTGTAACTTTGTCCCGTCGCCTTAACACCTCGGCCATCTAAAAGTTAATTTTTTTTTCTTTTTTGTCGGACATGAATTTTGATGCATTACATCCTAATATTTATTTCAATAAAACATGAACAATTTTTAAACATTAAAAGTGCTTGATTTGTGAATAAATCATTGAAAAAAATAAAGTTTGTATGATGTTACTTGTGATTAGGCTACGAAATAATGATTGTTTATTATTTAAAAATAATTAATACGTTAGGCCTAATTATCATTTACGGAATAAATAAATAATTGAAATAAATTAAATAAATCTTTTATAATAATATTTGATTTTCTGGAATATCATAAATATTATACATAGCATTATACATATTATAATTATTATAAATTCAATATAAATTCATTATAACTTCACTATATAATTCAATTGAAACAAAATGTTTTTAAACATTCGTCAAAAAATCGTTCTTGAAACTGCAGTTCTTGTATTAAGATTTCTATCACATTCAACAATTATTGCTTACTATCTTAAATATGTGATAGTCTACAATTAATTATTGCTTGAGCATTTGTACAATTGTGTATTGTAATTTCCCAAATCTTTTATTCAAAAATGATTATTTTCTGAATTCACCTCTGTAATTTTTGTTTAAGTCCAAACCGTTATTCTATCTAGAAACTAGCTAGAATCTGGACAATCTTTATATATTCAAATTCGTAACGAACTCCTAGATAGCGCCAAGAATGGGACTAGACAGCAGAAAGGTTTGAATCAAACACGTAGTAAAACTAGAAAGCGCCAGTGTAGCGCCAGGCTAGTATTGCGTGAATAGACAGACTTGAGAAAAACTGTACTGGCTTTAGCATGATTCCAGACTGCCACGAAATTTTTCCACACGGGTTCCAGCAAATTAGTAAAAAAAATAAATAATTTCCTCATTTATATTATTTGTTCACCACTGGTAACAAAAAAAGAAGACTACAACATGCATGGCTTATTTTATTTCATAATTCTTATATACACAAAATCTGACCATTTTTACAGTATTATCCAGTAACAAAAAACTGTGCTTCTTATTAATATATAGGGGAGCGGCGGCGAATGCGGCGCACATAAAGGAAAATGCACGATTAAAATTCAAATATAAAGTAAAATATTGTAATAAAATATATTTTGTTTAGGCCAATATCTTACCAATGCTCTATGCATGGAGATAATTTAATTTAAGTTCATTAAAATAATTAATTAATGTGTTTTCCAAAATGTGCATCTGCGCGAAGTTGTCCTACCTTGTTTGATAATGTGGCGCCTTTCGATTTCAATTCATAATGACTGAATACAAAACAAATTATGAAGAAATATTAGTAAAATTTAATACAAATAAGATAAATATATTTACATTTAATATTATTAACATATTTGAGGGATTATGTCTGCCGAAATTTCAAGAAAAAATGTTTTTTTAACAGTGCAGATTGTCTCACAATAATCTGAGGAGTGCTTCAAATTTTGTATTTTAAGATAAGCTTACAGACGTTTTATAAACAATAAATCAAAATTATATAAACAGTAAGTAAATTTTATTCTTTTCCAAAACAGTTATAATGATTCAACATTCAAATAATATCATTACTCTAAACCTTCTAAATATTTATTCTGTCAGAACAAACCTAACCCGAAAACTGGTAAGACGATTTCAAAATACAATTATTCTAAAATAACTCTAAAATACACGATAATTATTAGAATAAAACTTTTTTATGCATATTAGAAACGAAATATTATTACTTTGAGTAAATATTTCTTACCTTCTAACTAAAACCGGCACTTTGTTACTACAAAATTCTCGGAGCAAAACAAACCACAAACTTGTGCGCCAAGTTACCTGCCGATTTTAGTCCCGAATGCGCCATATTAGTCGCATGTGGATAGTATTTAATAAAGATTTTTTACATAAAAGTTTATTATTTTACTTCAAATTTTAAACTTTAAAGCATTCAAGAAACTCGGAACAGTATATTTTCAAAAAAATTTATAAGTTTACGCGAAGCTTCTGTAATTTTGTACTTTTTTTTAGCTACTATGACAATACAAGCGAAAGAACCAAAACTAACTTTTCGTCATAAAAATCAGGCAATTAATTTAATTATCCCAACTTGTTAATAATGTAACGTTGAAAACATATATACATGTAATGAAACTACCTCCACAAGCAGAAAATGCGTTAATATTCGAAAACTCGAAAGCGCCACATTAGCCGCCGCGCCGCATTCGCCGCCGCTCCCCTAGGTGATCATGACTTTTATTTCATATTAATCCAAAATAAATATTGTGGAATTTTTAAAAAAATTCGCTTTACACTGAAAGAAATAATTCGATGATACACGCATAATTCTGGTTATTCCAACCATAATGTATTGCTCGCTCAGCTACAGCGATACAGTTTGCGTATTTTACCCATACCATAATTGCTGAAGCAATATTACTGCTTGAGTTATAAGTTTTAATAGATATTTCCAAACATAAGATGACTGTAGTAGAACGAATTTACGGTTGTGTCAGACTGAATTTGGTTGTGGTAAATCAACCATACGCAGGCTTGTCTCATCTGCTCCTGCCGTTGAGGAGATCTAAGCATACCGTTCGGATAGTCTAATGTTAGGCATGTCTGATGTACAATGCTAATGAGGTTGCATCCTCCATACTGCAGTGCAGTTAAAATTGATTTAAAAATTCGATTTTTTGGTAGTTTTGTTATTATTCCAAATTATTAATTATAATATTTGTGTATCTGTGAAAAATAGTTTCCAATTGTATTGCATACAAAAAATTCATATATGATTCTCAAGATACAAAAATAAAGGCAAATAAATGCCACTTGTTTGTGAAAATAGCTATAGGGTCCAGCCTTATTCATGAACAACTCTTATGCAAATTTCGGAGTAAGGTATCAAAAGCCTCCTCACTCACCTCATTCTCTATAAAATATTACGAAAATAATAATCTACACAGTTTGTTTACGCGTTTTCATGCTTCAAACTTACTATAAACGTGAGGTTATGTTTGAGAATTGCATTCAGTAAAAGATATTTTTGACACATAATAATAACAGAAAACTAACAAAAATCAGAAACCTGAAGACAGCGACTGATGCCGAATCGACGCGCACCTCACCGGTTGATCAATCGCGCACACCAGAATACATTGATTGGTATGGCTGAATCAAGCAACCAGCCGGATGCCCAATGCAATACTTTAACGCAGTGTTGTTTCGAATAGATAGTTGATAAAATTATGTGTTCAATACGGCTATGAGACCGAGGCATATAATGCTTGTACCTACATTATAATATTTGGATATTTTAATCATACTGGTTATTCGACACTTTTCTCAACTATCGTTTCAGTCAAACAAACTTTCCTTGCCATATTAGCCTTGATGATTTTCTTATACGTAGGTGATAATGCTCAAATTCGTGTGGCTGAGACAGCACAATTTTCTTTCTCATTCAGTTAGAAATTCCCAAGCAAACTCGGATTGCTACTAGCCTGAAACTATTTCTTTCAGTGTATGTAAAATCTTATACTTTATAAGTTAATTTTTGTTTAAAAATTTAAAAATATGAAGTGTACGAACTGCGCCGCGATTCCTTCGGTAATGGTTGTCATTTTCTAGAATAACACTGAAAACCGTTATTTGATTTGAGTCACTATTCAAATTTAGAGATTTTCACTTCCTGATAAATTGCTTGGGGATGAAAATTAGTCCTTTGTACCTTTTAAAATACACAGCGTTCATAAATAAAATTAATACATTGATCTTTAAAATTATGTACATTCATTTTGAATAAATTTCATTGCTCATAACAAAATTTTATGTTAAAGCAACTGCAATGCCAAGGCGTATAGATAGAACCATTATTCTTAGCCTACGATTATAATGAATATTTTATATTTTCTGCATTGAACTCCGTGTTCCTGTGGTATTCAAATAATAAATGAAATTTGGTAGACTAGGTTCACCGAAATTTGGTGATCGTAGCACACATATTTTCGGTAAACGAAAACACTTTAAAAAACATGAATTCTTTAAACAATTCTGACACTATTAGGTTTCTTTTTAATAATATGGAAATATTTTGATACTTTATACTTATTGATATTCGCGTATAATACTCGTATATTGTTATTTAGGGTTACCATCCGTCCTGGTTTTTCGGGACATGTCCTCTTTTTTCGAGGTCTGTCCTGGTGTCCTGGTTTTTTCTTGAAAATAGGCAAAATGTCCTGGTTTTTTACGAAACCAAGATTTTTGACAGCAAATATTTTATATTTTTATTTTTCTACAATCGCAGTTGAATGTTTCAGCATAATACTGAACGCGACTTTATAGAAATGCGCGCGCTATCCAAATTCTGGATTTAGTATGTGAACAGTGCTTCGGTGTACATGTATTTATTTATAAATACATGTTATACATCATTAAATCATTAAATAACAATAATTACAATTTGTGAAGGTTACTTGGTACATTTTTGTCTTGATGACCTTTTTTTTTTTTTTTTTTTTTTTTTTTGAAGGGATCGCTTGAAAATTTTTGAGCGTCCTGGTTTTTCACCCGACCCAGATGGTAACCCTATGTTATTCAATTATCACATATTTATTTATTACGAAACGATACTTGATATTGTTTTTGATAGATGTACATATTGATATTTAACTTAACTTTGTTATTATTCATTGAGACATTATAAATATTCAGAGATTTCCAAATGAAGGTTAAGCTTCGTTTAAAGTTAAATTGCTGCAAGAAAAACTTTTAATGGCAATTTAGGTATTAATGAGCTATAGGTATAAAATTACGGAATTTCTTTTAAAGCTTTTCTGACCCTTTTAAGGTAAATGAAACTTCTGCATGTTTTATTTGAGGTTCTAATGAATATGTAACTTTTTAATCCGCGGGATATAGTGATGAAGTCTAATTATTTCAATCTATGAAATTCTAGTTGTTTTAAATTGTTTACAGTGAAGTCTCCTCTATTTCATGTCCCTAGTACACGGCTATTTCAAATTGCGCAGTTCCGTCACTTCCCACCACGGTCCCTGTATACTCTCCTCCGCGTCAGTGGCTGACCAATTAAAAAAAGAGGCCCGAAGAACGGGAAGCCTTAAATTGAGTATTTTAGCATGAGGTCATGGAAATGAAGACAACTTTTTGGAGAAAACATTCTAAACGTAAAAGTAACCCTGCAAGAAACGTAAAATTCAAAAGTATTGTTTCGCATTCACGATTTGTTTCCGTGAAGTCTGTTATATGTCAGTTTCGCATTGGAGGTTAGCCGAAAACGTTTAAACGCGATACTTCTTATATAACATTAAATTCCTGAATGCGTTTGAATACGAAAGATAAATTTTTTTGCACGCAATGCTTTTTAATACGAGACTTCACATTCGTTTTAATGCTTTCTAATGCGACCGAATGAGAGAAAATTTCAGAGCAAAATGAAAACTTTTTCAATGCGAAAGTTCGCATGTGTTTAAATACTTTTGAATGCGATAGAATGAGATGAAATTTTTTATCCAGGGAAAACTTTTTAATGCGAGAGTTCGTACTGGTTTGAATACTTTTCAATACGAATTAATGATGGAAATGTTTCGGTTGAGTGAAAACTTTTTAATACGAAAGTTCGCATTAGTTTTAATGATTTTAAATGCGATCGAATGAGAAGAATGTTGTGCGTGAATTGAAAACTTTTTAATGCGAAATGTCGCATTGGTTTAAATTTTGCAAATTCCAAAAGTTATTGGAATACTTTTGAATGCGTAACCGCGGATTAAAATTTTATTCAATATTTTATAAAGTGTTTATTTATTAATATTTATATATTTATTTTACATTATTTTAAAAAAGTATTACAATAAGCAGGAACCGCTTGATTACTTTTATACTTTTAAATGCGGAAGATCCACAACTGCCATCTCCCATTCGGCGTGTTGAAGTTTAATGCGAACCAATACTTTGTAATGCGAATCATCGACACTGCCGTTTCGCATTCAGCGTGATGAAGTGTAATGCGAACCAGTACGAACTAATACTTTTAAAATCTTTTTTTTGGAACAGAAAACAGAATTGAATCGCATTCAAAATGTCAATACATTTTAATGCTTTTCAATACGACGTTTTTTGCAGGGAAGTCACAAATGTACGAATAGTAATATTTCTCAAGTGTAGAATGTATTTTCTCAGTCATGCTCCATTCTTTTGTCGATTGACGACCTTTCAGTTTCACGAAATAAAATAAAATATCAAAAATTTCAAGTAAGTGTATCAGATCGGGTACTCTAACCTCAATTTTCGGACAGTTGCTTGTATTTCGTGAAACTGAAAGGTCTTCAGCCGATAAAAGGATGAAGAAACAGAATTGCGCAAATGCGTTCTACACTTGAAAAGATTACTATTCAGACCTATATAACTTACCTTTACGTTTTGAAGATTTTCTCCAAAAAGTCGTATACAGTTTCAGTTTTATGTGATAACCTTCCTGACGGCTGACATTTCCACCTATCCTAGCATGATACACTTTAAAAATATTAATATTCAGACCTTTATAACTTACTTTTACGTTTAGAATATTTTCTCTTAGAATTTGTCTGCACTCCTATATCAAGAACTATATGTGACCGTCCGCGAAGAAAGGGACCTAGTGCGGAAAAAAACGATTTTTATTTTTTTACACCGATTGATAGATTCTTCTTTGCTCTTTCATAGTAATAAATATTATTCCTATATAAGAAAAATTCGAATTGCGTGTTAGGTCCCTTTCTTCTCGGACGGTCACATATGCTAACCTTCCAGACATTTCCACCTATCCTATAGCATGACCGCGACGTCATGCTAGATAACTCACTATTCCGTGAAATATTTGAGTCGTTTTGTGATTATATTATATTGTTTTTTAGCTGACAAATTGTACTATTTCATGAAAATTTCATATTTTTTAAGTCGTACGTCAATAAAAACACTGGAGAAACAGTGGCATGCATGATACGCGAATGCGCTAACCGCGCTAACGGACCGCGACAATTTCAACTGCGCAAGTCGGGGCCGTCTGAACCGTTTCCGATTGGAACGCATAATATTGCGTAAAGTTTTTGACACGTTACTAGTCAAAAATAACGCATTAACGTTACCCTTACTTCCTAAATATTTGTAACGCGTTACCGTTACCGTTACCTTTAAGAAAAAATGATGCGTCACCGTTACCGTTACTAAAAAAAGGAACGCGTTACCTTGCCATTACTTTAATAAAACAAGTTTTTCAAAAAGTTTATCACTGATACAGTTCCGATAAGAAACAAAATCTTTTCCCTGACCGTTTTTAAAAAAATCCATTTTTAATTCCAAAAAATCGAATGTTCCCGTTTTTCTGAAAAAGGAAGGGAGCTGTGAAAAAATGTTAAGAAAGCAAATTGTTCCTTGGAAAAATTTCTACAAACATACCACCTTAACGTTTTTTTAAACACACTTCGCTTTTTTTAAAAATTTGATTCCTTTATTTTAAAAGTAAAATTCATCAAAATTGGGCTTTCGCAGTTTTATGAAGCAAAAAAATTAAGAACAGATAAATTGTGATTTAAATAACACTAGGATAGTTTTTCCTACTTAAAAAATCTTATTGTTTATACCTGTTTATGGTTTAGAAAAGGTTCTTAGCGAAATGTACGATTAGGAATTTTTATAAAATTAGAAATTATTTCTGATTTTATAAAAAGAAAATAATTTTCTACTTATATGAAAATTCCTAAAACTTAATTTTAATCAATTTTTACTCTAAAAATGAAAATTTCAATTTAAAAAAACGAAGTAGGATTGAAAAATTGTAAAGTATTTTTGTAGACATTTTTTTCAAGGAAAAATTTTGCTCTCCTGAAATTTTTTCATTTTTTTTTCAAAATTCGCTTCATTTTCCAGAAAAACTGGAAATTTCGATTTATTGAAATTTAAAATGGACTTTTTTAAAAATGGTCCGGGAAAAGATTTTTTTATCGCACGAAAATAGTGGCAAGACATCCCAGATAAAAAATTTTAAAAAACATTCTTGATGTTCGCAAGTTTGGGTTGAAGTAATTTCAACCGAACCGTAATAAGTAAAAAAATCATAGAAAATCCTATAGTTATCATTTTATGACGATAACTGAAAAGAATCATTATTTCCACTTTGCGCATTCGTCAATTTATTTAAAAAAATTAAAATGTATGTTAGCTTATTTCTGCGGTGAAAAATAATCAAACCATCAAAATATTTGTAGTTGTTTTCTTTTTGTCCAAAAGAATGTTTCTACTCTATCTATTAGAACTTTCTAGTAAAAGATATTTCTTTTTTTTCACTCCACGACCAATTTAGGGGGAAACAATGTTTAGTTGTTAGTCTAATAATTAGAGATATACTACTATAAAGAAAATATTCCTTCTGATTGGTTATCATGATATATATAATGTGAAAATTCTTAATGTTTTGATTCAGTAACCATCTTCTCACTAATTCAAATTTAGAGCGTGAAATTACAAAATTTCGTAAAGTAACGTACAGTAACGTACGTTACTTTACATTACCGTTAATAGAAAATTGTAACGCGTTAACGTTACCTTTACTTTTTCAAAAAAGTAATGTGTTACCGTTACCAAAATAATGTAACATTCTTGGTAACGCGTTACTGTTGAACCCTGATTGCGTAATATACTAAAGTGGGTACTCGTGCACTGCAGCCCTTCCAAAGCAAGAGTCACAACCGTTTCTCGCCCCTTGAGCTGAGAAACTGCGTGGGCCAGCAGTTCTAGGAAGTACTAAGCCGCGAGTTACTACACTGAGAGTCGGGTGTATTTATATGTATTATTATTGATAGTATTTATTGATTTCAAATAGACCCGCGCTTTTTTGTACATGCGCAGTTGAAAGAGTTGCTTACAGGGGCGCATCGATACAAGACCGGGGCAGACAATGAACATCGCTAGATAAAAATAACTTGAGGGTCGCGTTAGAGGTGGGGGCCCCTCCAGCTTTGAAAATAAAGAATCCTTGCGTTTAAAGGCCACGGAAATAGGCGAGACTTCACTGTATTTACTTTTTATATACTTATTACTTATATATGTATATTAAATAATTATTGAATTTAAAAAAACATATTGCAAAATAGAGAAATGCATTAGAAATGGAACCACAAAAAATTCATTTTGCAAATTTTTGAATACTTATTTATTTATTTATTTAACGACAGCTTGCACGATACATATATAATACCTCATGCTAGATGCGATATTTGTTTAGGTCAAAAGACCTCTACAAAGGGGTTGAATTAAACGATAAGCTACCCTATTACACTATTAATAGAATGTACACAATTTACACTACGGAGACATTATAAAAGCCCTAACTTGCAGTACACTGGACAAGTATTTAGCGACACGCAATAATTCTGTTTTATCCGGGGAAACAGTCCTTTCTGACATCGCTATACAGAGGGCATTCTGCCAACAAATGAAACAGATTCTCTTCCACTCCCAGGTTGCAGATTGTGCAGAGTTGCCCCCTAGTGTACCCAAAAGAAAGATCCCCCAATGAGAATGTACACCTCACGTCTACCATAAGACGCACCTGGGCAAGAAGTCTAACGTCTCTAAACGGTATTCCGCCATAAAGACACTGCTGTTCCATGGGAGCAATTCATAGGTGAGGCAGGAGCTGAGAGAGGATGTCTGACTCAGCCTGTACAGGTCCGCATCTCTAAGATAGGCCTCGAATTTCGCGAGGATTAAATTGTTATTGTTCTGTAAACTTACCAAGTTCAAGCCGGGCCATAAGGCCTCCATTCCACACAACATGATAAGATATTTTAGCTGCAGGACCCAATTAAACTTGGGAACTCCCTACCTGAGTCCGCAAGGACCTGTAGACGTTTTAAAGAAACTTTAGGAAGCCTCTCTTCACCCATACCCAAAACCTTTTCTAGCCAATTTAAGATCATCTTTAATATGTTGTATGCTAGTGGAAGTCGGCCTAATTCTAATCTAAACGCGTAACCTGGAGTGTGTGAAGGCAGGTCCAGAACTCTCTTGAAGAAAGTAGTGTAAATTACCTATACCTCCTCATAATACCTCAAACCCCAGATCCCTATGGCGTAAAAAAGGACGCTTGAGATAAGGCTCTGAAATAAAATTAGTTTATAGCGCCAAGATTCCGACTTGGAGGCTCGAAGGACTCGCAAAGATTAACCCACGGCTATCTTAGCGGCAGTAACCCTTTTGGTACACGCCAAAGAAAATGTATCCGAGCTTCCAAAAAGCTTGCCCAGGTAGGAATATTCCCGGACCATCTCCAATTGAGTGCCCTCAAACGTAAAATTTGGTATCAACGGAGGTCTGCCCCTATGAAAAACCATGGTCTTGGTCTTGGATGTATTGACTTCCAGATAATTCAACCTACAATATTCAGCAGTAGCATTAATTTTTCTCTGGAGATCAATCATAGTGTCAGCAAGTACAACTTGAAACGGTGCAGTATAAAATAATTATTTTATACTTATAAACTACACTCAGAAGCGGGCGAAATAGAAAATAAATACGCTACTGAGTGACTTGCGAATTCCTGGGCGAAAGGGTTATATAGGTCGCTTTGTAACATTATTCCTTTGTTTAATGAGCATTAACTTTATCTATCTTTTAACGACGCCTGGATGTGAGAACGTTTTCCCCTTTTTTATGAATTTAAGTTCTTAATTTAATTGTATCGTGTTCTCCTTTCATGAAATTACTTCATGAGTATTAGGATCGTCCGACGATTTGCTGTGTCCTAATCAGGAAATTGGTGCCAAGTATGCACGTCGGCACCAGTCCTGTAAGGACGATAAACCTGAAACGAATTGATTTGTTAGCTACAACGATATAAAAAGAAACTTTATCCGTGATTTGAGGTTCCCAATTTACATTAAAGTGAACTTCGCTCTTTTCTAATTTTAACCCTTTAATTTTAAAATAATTCTCAGTTATAAATTCTCTTGAAATGTAATTTTCCTCATATCCAGTGTCCAGAATTGCTCTTACTTGAAATGTTCTCATTATTAACGTTTTTCTATAAAAGAGATTAGAAACATCATGAAAGATTGTGAGGTCACAGAAGCGAAGTCCGAATTGCTCGTTTC
>CAKNYM010047210.1:0-74717 GCA_932195095.1 Andricus curvator | reverse complement strand
TAGTCTTTCAAAAGTTATCCGATATACAGACGACGACGACAACGACAGAGACAGACACCGACGTAAAAACCATTTTTTCTGACTCAGGGAGCCTCAAAACGTCGACATTTGATGGAATCCGCGAAAGTCATTTTTCACATAAAACCAATACTTTCTCATTTTGATGAGAATGTAAAAAATACGTTCCGTAACGAAGCAGTTCAAGTTTAAACCATCTAGATAAATGTTTTACTGAAAAAGTTAAATTTTTTAGTGAACAGTCCAATTTCACATTTACAAAGATCAATTTTGAACCGAAAAAACGAATTTTCAACCAAGTGGACTCACTTTGAAAAAAATTTCCAATAAGAAAAGACCGAATTTTGAAAAAAATTGTCAAATGTTGAACAAAAGTGACAAATGTTTGACTGAAATGATTAATGTTGAAAACAAATACAAAAATGAATTTTAAACAAAGTAGTCTATCTTTTAACTGAAAGAGAGAAAATTTCAACGAAAAAGACGATCGTGTTACGAGAACAGTATCATTTTCAACTCGTAAATACTAATTTTCTAGCAACAAGATGAATCTGTAACGACTTTTCTTTCTAACATAGTATGTCATCATTAAACTCAGAAGTTTAATTTTCCAAGCGAAAAACATAAGTTTCTAGAAATACAGATTTTTCAGTTTGGAAGGAAAATAAAGTTCATGCACATTCCTTGAAAGAAGACGAATTTAGGTGCAAAATAGTTTAATACTCGAGTAAAGAAGATTAATTTTCAACCATTAAAGATTCAAGAATAAAGATTTGAAAAAGAATAATGTTCAACACTGAAGAATTTTCAATTGTACATCCTGAAAATGGAATCGCTGGTACGAAAGGTCCAAATTGCAGGACTGTTAAGTGTGAATCTTCAAAATTTGAATAGGTTGCAATTCTATATTTTTATCATTCAAGATTTTCCAGTTTTTGAAGATTTACGCCGAAGAAGACAAACCTTTAAACAAAAAAAAGACGAATTTCCAACGAATTTTCTTTTTAACTAAGTAGTTCAGCTTTGAACCCAGAAGTTGAATTTTTAAAACAAAAAGACGAACTTTGAACAAATAAAGATTTCTCAGTCAAGAAAGAAAAGAAACTTCATCCTAATTGTTGAACTTTGAAGCCAAAGGAGGAGTTTTCTGTAAAAGAGTTGAATCTTCAACCACATGGTACGAATTTTCAAGAAAAAAGTTAATCGCGAACCAAGTAGTTGCATTCTTGACAAAATTTGAAACCAGGGCGATCGGTTTTCTACCGAAAAAGACGAATTTTAAGTTAAATATATCAATGTTGAAGCAAAAATAGAAAAGTTGAATTTTCCGTGATAAAAAGTCATTTCTAACAAACAAAAAAAGTAATATTCAAGAAAACATTTATAGCTGCAACCAAAAAAATGAATCTACAACGAAAAAAACTAATTTTCAAAAAAGCGGTTCAACTTTCATACAAGTAGTGGAATTTTCAATTTGAAAAGTACGTTCTTCAAGGAAATAATTCAAGTTTCAGCCAACGAGATGAATATTTCACAAAAGTGGTGAATCGTCAACTGCAATACGTACCCTTTCAGTGAAAAAGATTAATTTTCAACATCAAACACAAACGAATTTTCAATAAAAAAAATATAAATTCTCAACGAGTAATGTTATAGTAGATATTTTAACTGAATAATATTTTATTTTTTGTAAAGAAAAACAGTGTAAAATGGAACCACAAAAGACGAATTTTCAACGAAAAAAACATGATTTCTCAACGAGTGATGTCATAGTGTCTAAGATTGCAGAATTTTCAATCATAAATCTTTAAAAAGGAATTGCTAAAAAAGGCTGCGAACTGCATACCTTTCACGTGTAAATCTTTAAAATTGAATAATTGGCAATCCCATACTTTTTACAATTCAACAATTTCCCATTCTTGAAGCAGCATCTTTCTTTAGCATTTTTGTCGTGGAATCTGAAAAGAGAAAGCTATATTTTCTTGCGAAAACATTTCGATCACATCGTTGATTTGGAGAGGCATATTTCTGATTTCCTTGCATTTGCTTTTGTCTTTCGATGAAGACAAACTAAATCACCCGTTGATAATGAATACGCACATGAATGCAGTCATCGTACTACATTACAACATCTCCTTGAGCTGCAATGGATTGAAAATAAGGGAACTTCATCACGCATGGCTTTAGTAAAATGGCGCCCCTAGGCTATTACCTCCCGCCTCCTACCGATTCTACTGAAACACTGAAATTGTATTTTTTTTAAAAAGAAAATGACAATAAACAATATTTCGTAGAATTACAAATCTGGTTTTCCCCTGATTCACATTGCACTCATTTAACTAAACTTAAATTTCCCAAAAACCGTCCGCCTCGATTTCATGGCGACCTAAGACTATAGTCTACATAGCCTATTGGTTAATTCGGCCCTGCTTTTCACTGTTACGAGATGAAGGCCTGTTACAATCTATGAAATTACGAAAAAAATGGCTCAATTAAATTTTAATTAGCTGAATCGATTTCCTGATATAATTTACAAAAAAAATGAAAAACAAGATTAGGGAAATCGGTTAATATTGTCAATAACGAAGGTAATCTTAAAATGAATGAAAAATTACCATAACTCTCGACTGAGATAGAACGGATTAACCGATTTTTTCCTATCTTTTTTAAACCTTCTCGTAATTATATGTGACGTGCGCCGAGGAAAGGGGGCTTACTCTGAGAAGTGAGATTTTCCAGGGCGAGCCCTCGAAGTCGACCGGATAGACGCGACTTTTAGGAGAGAGGGAAGACTCACGAAATCTTCCCTCTCCACTTAACACTACATTCTCACGAGGAAAGAGATAGGTCGTAGACGCGGCTCACGGACGGGTATAGATAAGGCGCGGAGATGTGTGGAGAGTGGTGGGAGGTGTTTCACGGGATCTCGAGCTCTCGAGCGATAGCCTGATTTCTCGGGTACTTAGCAACTCAATTATTAGCAAAAATAACGCTCGAAATTTTTTTTCGATGGTTTCATTAAAAAGAGCAACTCAAAAACTACCGAAAGATGTAAAAACTTCGATTTCGATTTTTTTAGAGTAAGCCCCCTTTCTTCGGCGCACGTCACATATAATGAACCTAATGCAGCCTATTAAAATTAAATTCCTTAATATTTTAATAATTTTCAATTTCTCTAAACCGGCTCTAATCCTCTAACAATCGGAAGGTCGGGTAAGGCATGCAACGGCCAGCATGACAGGCAGTCAAGTATACCCCCTGGGTGCCAGTATTGTCAAAAAATTATACTGTGCCCTTCTTGAAACGTGGAGCGCCTGTTTTCCGTTCATCATGGGTACACTCCCGGTCGCAGGTTGCCCGTTTCCAGGCGAAGGAAATTCAACTTATTTTCAATTAATAATGAAAACAATAACAAGAACATTTTTCGAAAAAGGGCTCTAGTCATGCACGTGTGTAAGCCTTTAGATTATGTGGTTAAAATATTATATCAAACAATTCATCCTTGTAGCCGTAAACTTGTCAATTATAAACATCGACTAAAAATCGACTCGTTTGAAGCACATTAAACAATTACAGCGCATCATAGGGATGGCACGTTGGTAGTATAAAAAACTTATTTCACACTTTTCCACAATAATAGGACCGCTCAACAGATTATTGAAAAAGGATCAAACATGGGATCGGAGAGTAGAAAAAGATGAGGCCTTTAAAAAAAATAAAGATCTCCTAAAGTCAGCACCAGTTTTGACTTGCACCGATTTTACACAACCCTTCCACCTCGAAACTGACGCGAGTAACACAGAGTTAGGAGCCGTACTTACTCAAAACATAGACGGGGTAAATGATGTAATCGCGTACGCGAGTTGAGGATTAAACGGTGCCGAATCTCGGTACTCGGCATCAGAAAAAGAGTGCCTAGCCGTGATTGGGCGGGCCAATATGAAATTTAGAACACTACAGTTTTAAAGTAATAACGGACCACTTAGCGTTGAAGTGGCTCCATAACTTTAGCCATATGCCAATATGGAGCTCCAATTTTGTCCTTGATGCTCTCTCGAGATCAGGAGAATCAGCAAAAAGCATAGCGTTTGTGTTAGCTTAAAGTGTAGAAAACCCGAGAGCGGAAGTCAACGACAAAACAGACGTATGTTATTCTAGAAAAATGAGACAAGTCTTGCCAGTGGTATATTCGGACCTCATCAATTATGTAAAAATCTGCTATACTTGTTAAAGAGTAGAACCAAGTACCGACAGTAAGTTAGGATAAACCCTCTGCGTACACAGTTCATTTTTTCCCGTTGAGTACACCGCGGGTTACGCTAACCCGCCAACTTTGTTAGTTTGTTTTTGTTACAAAAAAGGCCTAGGTTACCGTAAACCACCGTGTATTCAGAGGGTTAATGGAAAGAAGGGTTATCGAAGAACCATGGACCATGGTAGCAGATGATCTCATGGGCCCACTACCGAGTTCTAAAAAGAGAAAAAATCAGTACAACTTAGTGTCCGTAGACCTATTTACTAAATGGGTCGAAATAATCCCAATTAAGAAAGCTGAAGGGATGATAGAATCAATTTCACAAACGGGTCATTTTGCGTTTGGTCGATATTAGACGCACTTGAACACCGAAATACTACCCCCAAGAAAATTCAACTGAGCGCTATAATAGAACAAGACAAATAATTAAAACCTACAAAGATAACGAGCGCTCCTCCTGGGGAAACGACAGCCAAATAGAGTTTCAAAGCGTATATAAATAGACTGATAGACTGAGGTTACAGATTATAAAAGAGGAGGTTCAGAAAACTTTAGACCAGTCAAATAATAGACAAGCTAGCAACTAAAATGTGAGAAGACGTGTAGTTTAAAATAGGAGATACGGATTTAAAAAGTGTAACTAAACTGTCAAATAAAACGGATAAAAAGGCAGGTGAACTTTGCGATCAGTAAGAAGGTCCATTTGTTATCAGGAAGAAAGTTTCCCCAACATTCTACGAATTAAAAAACCTTAAAGGTTTGACGAAAAGCATTGACGAACAGAACATAAACGATTTTAAATTAAAAAACTTAAATACAAATAATAGCACATAGGCGAATGAAATATTATTGAGTTTAAGTTAGAATATTTAGACTTCATCAGGGGCAAAAATGACAGTGGATTAATAGCATTAACGACACAAATAAACTTGGAAAGAACTCTTAAACAGTGGAACGCGGAATTCAAAATTCTATAGCAGGAAACAAAATTATTGTGACTTTTTGTTAATAAACTAAATTAAACAGTTTCAATTGGATATACAATACAAAGGATGTATAACTAAATAAAATAACACCTTGAGACCGCAAGAGAGAAAAATGGAACAATGGAACCGAAACATAATTATTGACTAGATTGAAATTGAAAAAAAAGAAGCAAAAGTGTTGAAGCAAACTCAAAGATGAAATGGTACAGAATTCCCAATTTAGGTTTAAATCCTGATTTTGAGACCGTATTAGACTTGTACAAAAATATTAAGAAACTTTCTAGTATAGACCTGAACCCCGCGGCGTAGGGGGGGGGGGGGGGTAATAGAATTGTTACGACGGAAATATAACTCTTCACGCCCCTGTACGAAAAGGTTGTCGGCCCGTACTCGGGATGGCACACTATGGGCAGTTTTGTTTAATTTTGTGTCAAAATCCTAGAACTTTTGACAGAAATGACCCCGAGGGATACATTTGTTTAAATTGAAGATAAATCCTTAGCGAATATAGGAAAAATGTAAAGAAAGTGTAAAAAAAAATTTCCTTTAGATTCTATGTTGAAGTTACAAATTTTTGTAAAAAATGTCGGTTATCGAATACAACGGGCGTATAAATATTATATTTTATATTCTACATACGTTTTTTTAATGGATTTTTGTATGCTGATTCCAAATCCGGCCTGTAAATTAATGTAGAGCTTGATGATTCTGAGAAAAAGGCAATGGAAGTTGCTGTTTTAATCCTTAAAGGAATGCATTATTTTTATCAAATCAAATTTCATCATTCGGAGTGTTTAAGGGCTTCAGGGGTCACAGATTTCAACTATGAATGAAAAATAACAAACAATAATTGACCATAATTGTAAAAATTAAATCGATTTCACTAAAAATTCTTACTCAAGGGTCTTTCGGCTCGTTAAATTCAAATCCGAACTCACAATGCCACAATTCAAAATAACGAATCCAATATGGCGGATCAGAATTCAAAATTCAAAATGGTGAATCCAATATGGGGGGTTACAATTGTAAAAATAAAACCGATTTGACTAAACATTGCTACACGGAGCGGATCATAATTGTAAAAATATAGTACAATGTATAACTAAGGGCACTTTTCATACCTGTGGGTTGGTTCCGCAATTTTGTTTTTCGAAGCTGCAGAGCAAAGAGGAAAAAAGTTGATTTTTCGCCGAAGGAGTTAATTAATATACTAATAAATAATCAGATTGAGGTGAGGGGGGCGGTGCTGGGGCGGGGTCCAGGGGGCCAACTCAAAAGCACTGTATAGTAAATATTTTCTCTAGGTTAGGAAACAACGAACCAAATTCAGCATCGATTCTAGAATAGCAATTTAAATTATTTATTTCGGAACATATTTAATGGTTTTATTACATATTTTTCAATTATATAACGTTTTTTTGGAATTTTTAATCATAATACAACACAGAGCAAATAACATTTAAACGTACTTTAAATCTATTTCGCAATCGTTTAAATTTTTGATAACTTATTGTCACTTGACAATTTTGGGAATATAAAGCTTTTCCTGGTGAGGAATTTTTTATTTTTAAAGTCGAAAATTCTGTTGAATTTCCTTTAACGCGTTTCGCAGGTGGAGAATAGTATTTCTCAACAGATTTTAATGACGAACTAGCTTCGTTCAATCCTGCTATATTTATCGATGACAATATCAAGTTTCCGATTTTTTCTTTATTTAACAAAGAATTTTCTATGTATTCTCCCGCAAGTTTGTCAGACAACCAACCTCCCAGTAATTTGAGATCCAACATTATTCCTTCTCCATTCGCGAGTAAAGTCGCAGTTGTACGACGATAAGCATGGCCTATACATTTTTCAAGATCCGGCAATTTTAACAAAGCAGCGATTTCTTTCGGCATGTCAGCGATCTTATTTTTTCCGATTGGTTGGATCGTGCATTTTCCTATTTGATAATTAAGAAAAATCCGTTCAACTATTGCGTTTTCTGCAGTGAGAACTCGATTCTTATTGACGATTTCCGTCAAGTCTTTGTTGATTTTGAAAGATCATGGTTTACTATTTCTTGTGTCTAGAAAACTAACCAAAAGTAGTTGACCTTGTTCCACGACATGTTGGATTTTTATGTTGACATGTTCTTCACCTCGCCAAGCTACCGAAAGGCCAAAAATCAGCACAACCTGTGAACTGAACCAAATGAAATAAGTTTATCCCAATCTCTCCTGTGTACGTCTTGACGATGTTTATAGCAGTTTGAAGTTTGCTTTTACCAGAGGCATAGATCTGCAGGTCATCCATATAAAATACATGAGTGATCTTATGCTTGCACTGATTAGTGTCGCCACAGAGGTATCCAGAAGAATTTCGCAGTGCGAGAGATAGAAGCAGAAGTGTGATGCAAAAACGCAAAGGGCTCATGGTATCGCCCTGAAAGACGCACCTCTGGAAGGTGACGTTGTTCGCTGTCACACGATAATTTCCAGATGAGTTGGTAAATCTAGTTTTCCAAAGGGGCATCAATCTCTCATGCGTCTCACTATGTGTGGATGCACCTTCAAGCTTTTAAATAGACAGATGATAAGTCTGTGAGAGGTTGCATCGAAAGCTTTCCGGTAGTCAATCCAGGCCATTGAGAGGACGCGCCGATGGGCTACAGCGTCTTTACAGACGCACCTGTCATTTAGCAAGTTCTCTCAACAGCCTGCTACACCTTTTTTCGAGCCACGCTGTTCTTACATCTCTCGCCACACAGGCTCAATTATTCGAACAATCCTGTTGTTTAGGACAACTGTCCTAGTCTTGAGTGGATTTTTGACAGAAAAAGGGAGATCTCTGAAGAGGCGCGATGGGTCAGCGAGAAACTGTTGATTTTCCCTGATCCATCTCTCCCTCTCCTGTATTCTCCTCCTTGCGTCAGATAACACCCGTATTTTTTCAACAATATGCTGCTTGATTGTCAGCAGCTTTGGCTTGTTCAGTGTGTGATTGAAGATCCTCAGTTCTTGGGCGAACTCTCGAACCCTTTCCGTGAACAGTCTACTAGATGTTATGTAGCCAATCACACATTAAACACGGGGCGCATTCTGTCTTGCTCATCCAATCTTCTTGTTCAGTTGATGCAAGCGTCTTTTGGTCTTTTGATCCATGGTCGGTTTTAGCCTTCGACTTGAATCAGCCAAAGTTCCCGCAGCACCATAAACTGAGCAATTGATGGTCCAGAGGGGGCTTAGGAGGAACTTGCATGTTAATGTTCCTCCTTGCCATGAAATCCCCATCATTTCTGAGAAGGTGCCTGCTTTCCGCGGTTGGCCTTAATGTCACTTCCTCATCTTCGTCTGCAGCTTGTTCAAGCAATGGTTGGGGAAGCGCTCCGCGTACATATAAGCTCTGGGTGTTTCTGGCACCACAGAGTGTGCATACGTGCCATAAAGCCTCCGTGAACAGGGATAATGCTGGCATCGTAGAAGTCTAGCAAGTCATCCTTGAGTTGATTCGTCCACTCAATGTGGGCGTTTCGCCGGTTCGTCGTCATGTTTCCATCTAAATTATTTTCAGCACCCCGAACTCTAGGGTGATCGGCACTGCTTGCCAACCCATTGTCGCGTGGTCTGCGCGTTCGATCGTTTTGAACAGCATCTACAACTTTTTGGTGATTTGGTGGTGTCATTGTTGTTCCCACGAGCAGCTAGGGAAAGGGTTCGTCCATCCTTGTAGATCCCCGCGTGAAAGGATAAGGCTGCATATTCTGAGAGGTCGCCCGGTATCCCAGAGTCACCGTATAAGGGCACCTCACCCAGGTGCCATTCAGCTTTCGGCACGATTGTTACGCCTTCGCTTAGGGGTTATTCCTCCGGGACCATCTCTGGACAATTGTCCGTGAATGCGTATTAATTATTGGAACCATATTCGGCAGAAACCCTTGGTACAGGGACCCTCTATCCGCAACCCGAGGACGCACGCGTTCGGTGACTTTGTCATAGGCCCTTCAGTTCTATCCCAAAGGAATCGAAACTGAAACTATATATATATATATATAGTGTGAAAAACATCAAATAGGATTTAGAAAAAGAAAACTCATATGTAACAATTTCTAGTCAAATTGGTTTTATTTTTACAATTAAAATCCGCAATATTTGATTCACTATTTTTAATTTTCATATTTTGCCTTCGGATCTGAAATCAGCGACCCGACAAACACTCATGTATCAATTTTTGGTCAAATCGTTTGTTTTTACAATTATGATCCGCCATATTGGATTCAGCGACCCGAAAAACCCTCAAGTGATTTGTGAAATCGGTATAATTTTTATAATTATGATCCGCCATATTGGATTCGCCATTTTGAAATGCGACATTTTCACTTCGGATTTGAAATCAGCGACTCCGAATGATGAAACTTGCTTTAATAGAAATAATGCATTCCTTCAAGGAATAAAATAGGAGATACAATCGAATTTTTCTCAGAATCCTGAAGTTTTACATTAATTTATAGGCCATACTTTGAATCAGCATGCAAAAATCTATTTAAAAACCTATTTACAACATAAAACATGATATCTATACGCTCATGGATTTCGATGAAAAAATTTTTTTTAAATGCTAACTGCAACATAGATATTCAAGGTCAAAATTGATTTTTTACACTTTCTCTATATTTTTCCTATATTCGCTTCAGTTTAAAAATGTATCCCTCTAGGTCATTCCTATCAAAAGTTCTACGTTTTTGAGAAAAAAATTCAACAAAACCGCCCATAGTGCGGTACGTTCCGTCGTCAGTCTTTGTCGTTTATTCGTACGCACACATTTGATTCGCTATCTCTGCTCTCGTTTCTACCCTGGAACCGTCTCCTAGAGGAAGGCCTTCAATTGTCTCAACGACCTTTATCAGGGCCACCACCACGTGCGCCGGAATTCAACTTTCCTACAAGGATCATTCAAGTTGCCAGTACCACACCACGGACTGGTTATCATCAACGATTATTGTAGTAGTAGTAGTAGTATACCATTAAGCCATTTCCCTTTCAGGGTAGGCGTGACACTACCCGATTTGGGTAGTGTTTTTAGGTGGATAGTTTCTTGTAGTAAATAACTACAAGTCTGGGCTCACCACACCCACGATGTGCCAACAGCACACAGTATTCTTGAATGGTCACCCATCCAAGTACTAACCGCGCCCAACGCTGCTTAACTTCAGTGATCTGACGAGAACTGGTTTTTTCAGCGTGGTATCGCCGTTGGCAATTGTAAGTGGCAATAAACTACAATTTTGCCTATTAATGGGCCTTTTATTATTGTGTTTAACATTTGTCTCGGGATTACAAATTCCATTTTCCCACATCGGCATTACCTAGCAATAATTGATATTTTGTGATGCGAATAGATTAGGGAATAGATTACTGTATTTTTGTACGAAATTTGTTCCTGAGCAGTAGGCTGAATAATAAAACTTGATTGATGTAAGTAGAACTTCTGGTTTAAAATCACCCAAACCACAAAGATCTTGACCACCGAAAGGAAGCATTCAACGGAGGCGTCTGAATTAAGCGTCAAAAGAATGATTCATTTTGAACATCATTGATATATACGTGATCTTTACTCAATCACATGACTAGGCACATTCAGTAACACTTTGTCACCTTTCTATTTTGATAAAACTAATATTTTAAAGTGAAATGAAGAAAACCATAAATAGTCAACTGTGAATAACATTACTTACGATGAGTTGTAGGTTTATGTAATTTTCTCCATTGAGCTTGTGTATAAGAATTGTAAGTATCAGTAGTTGTTCTACTTTTAATACTCGTCTTCTCTCCAACATTTGGCGAATTTTCACGACTACTTTCAGAATCCTGCAAATATTAAAATAGTCAATGTATTAATATCTACGAAAAGAATTAATAGAAAAAAAATCGCATTTCTTTATTACACAGACAAACAGAAATGTAAATGAACGTTTTGACTTTCTCCCGTATGCTACATGACAGCACCAATCGATCAGTTGGTGTTATGAGGATAATTTCGCTGGCCCGACCACCCATGAAAATGCAATGTGTTTGGGCCTAAAATTCAGTGCCGAATGTGTGTAAATTTTGTATAACTACCAATGGTATTTATGCGAACCGGAAATATCTCATAAAAACACAGGTTCAGACAGTAGAAAATTTCGCCGCTCCGGCCAGTATCCAAAATCAACTACATATGGGCTTAAATTTCTCGTCATAATTTCGGCAACTAAACTGAAACCCTTAAAAATCACCCCCTATGCGGCAAAAACTGAGGAGGCCAGCGCAACATATCGCTAGCCCGGCCATTATTCAAAATCAACTTTATATATAGTCAATGTTTTCGTTTTAATCTGTGCAACCGACTTAAAGCCTAAAAAACCACTCCTATGCGGCAAACACCTTGATCGGGCCAGCGAAACGTTTCGCTAGACCGGCCATAATGCAAATTAAATTTTATATAGGCTTAAAATTTTGCCTTGAAAAAAAAAAAAAATTGTGCAACCAACTTTAACCCCTAAAAACCATTCCCTATTCGAAAAACACCCAGACCAGCCCAGCGTAACGTTTCGATAGCCCGGGCACTATCCAAAATATGGGCTCAAATTTTTCATCTTTTTTATACCATTAAACCATTTCCCTTTCAGGGTAGGCGTGACACTACCCGATTCGGGTAGTGTTTCTAGGTTTTCTTGTAGTTATAAATAACTACAAGTGTGGGCTCACCACACCCACGATGTGCCAACAGCACTCATGTCAGTATTCTTGAATGGTCACCCATCCAAGTACTAACCGCGTCCAACGCTGCTTAACTTCAGTGATCTGACGAGAACTGGGGTTTTCAGCGTGGTATGGCCGTGGTATGGTTTGTGAAAATTTGTGCCAGCAAATTTAACCCTTCAAAACCATCCTCTATGCCGAGCCACCAAAACGTTTCGCTAGCCCGGCCATTATCCAAAATATGGGCTCAAATTTTTCATCTTAATTTGTGAAAATTTGTGCCAGCGAATTTAACCCTTCAAAACCACCCCCTATGCCGAGCCACCAAAACGTTTCGCTAGCCCGGCCATTATCCGAAATCAACTTTATATGGGCTTAAATTTTTCATTTCATAATTCCAATGTAAAAACATGTTTTTTTTTTTTGGGAAATACCTTCGTAAATATCGCTCCCACAGTAATTTGTCTACATATTAAAAGAATCATAATTACATTTTATACAGAAAAGAATTTTTCTAAAAAAGTGACTTATTTTTGTGTTATCGCAACAATTTTTTTCATAAATTGGAAAAAAGTATTTTAAACGAATTACTAGATTCCGTTAAAATTCTGAAAACATATGGTTTTTACGATCGTAGTATTGGGGGTGAAGGGTCCTATAACGCTTCACTTTGATTGGTATCTGAGCGAAATCACATCTTAGCCCAAAAAGTCCTGGATTTTCCATGAATGCTCTCCACTCTATTTCAAAATCAATGTCAGTGTACGTCGTGACTTTAAGAACAAGACTTTTTGACGTGCCACAGTGCCGAAATTTGGGCATAGATTTGAGTTAAAAGTTTTAGGCTTTGGAATTTAATAATAAAATAAAGTTGTTTTTACATGAGTTCATTTTAATAACAAAAATTCCTTCTTCCAAATTTTTTCACACTGAATTTCACGGGCTAGTTATATTAAATTTTATAAGAAAAAGGGTAGTATCTCAGTATTTTTGGAGTATATTTTATTCAAATAAAAACAAGAATCCTTAGGAAAAGTATAAAGCGTAGTATTGAAGATCAACACAAATGCACAACATACAATGTTAAGTATGACTTCTTAAAAATTAATAATTTAAGAAATAATTTTTTATGATCAATATTAAGCTCCAGACCAAAATTGGCTAACCATAGTATCCTGTAAAATTTTCCTTGACGAGGAGATCTAACTTGACCTCGAAACATTTTGGTACCCAGAAATATATGAAAGGACGGAGAGAGAATAAAGAAAAGAGTGAGAGGCAGGTTTGGTTGAAGCGTGAAATTACCGGTTCATGGGAAGTTGCGTCGAATACTTTCCATGAGTCAATGCAGGACATTGACAAGTTGCATGTATACAATGTAGCATTTTTTCAGACACACATTACAATTAGCAAATGATACCGACAACCTGTTACACCTTTTTTTCAAGCCACGATGTTCGTACATCTCTTACCATACAGGTTCAACTGACTGAATAATCCTATCATTTAGGATGGCCATGAAAATCTTATACAACGCGTTCAGACAACGGATCTTCATGTCACTTTTTGGCTTATACACGTTGCCCTTCTTTAGAAGGAATACAGTTCATCCCTCCACTAAACATTATGAAATGAACTATTTGCGCAGGTAACTGCTGGCTTGTGTGAATTCAGCATTCGATTTCAGCTCTTCACACTTGTACGTTTTCGTACTCGCTTCACTCGTGCCCTAATTTCCAATTCGTGCTTCGGCTTCTGACTTATGCTGAGAAATTCATACTCGTAAGCAATCACCTATTTTGCGCACTGGTATCACCAATAGCTATTCTGCTTTCAAATACGAAGTATATATTCGGGTTGCTAGCTGATGTGTAGAAGAAAACTTCTTCCAACAGAAGGTCTTGATGCCAGCTGTTCCGACAGCGGAGTTCTTCGTGTGTCTTAATGGTGCATGTTAGAAGTGGGTGAAAATACTGCCCTTAGTAGATAATCCACATTGTGAATTTTTCTTCAAATAGTCTTGTCTTGTGTTGAAAGTATTTTGTCAACAATCTGGTGCTTGATGGTTAGGAATTTTAAACTGTTTAGTGTTGCATCATATATTTTAGCCAGGTCACCGGGCTTCACAGAATTTAAATGTTGATATCCCTCAAAATTGTAAACCTCTTGGGCGCCTATTTTCTCCCATTGGAAATAAACTTTTCGTTGTTGGCCTTAGTGTTGCTTCTTTTTCTTCAATATCCGCTTGTTCTGACTGCGATTTAGCAGCGTCTATGATTGAGGATTATACTGCTATACTTGGAAAATAGAACATTTCTGAGTCAATCTGTCCACCAAAAACAGCCATGGTCATGCCTATCCGTCGTAATATACCCATCCCCAAGTCTATTAACAGCTGATCTACTTATAAACGTATCTCCGTAGAGTTATGCGTGTTTGCTTATGTTGAGTAGCATCTACTCATTGTTGCCTGCGAGCAGCAATATAGCCCACTAGGGACAGGCGTCTGGTATCCCAAAAGACACGCTTTAAGAAGTGATGCCATGCAGCCGTCGCACAGTGGTCCAGAAATGGAATTTACTGTTCACAAAGGTCGACAGCCTTCAGACTTCATCAATTGTTTTATAACAATGTCTTTGTTTCTATGTAAATTTTCTGTATTATGCGAGTGCCTCTACATGTATTTAAGATGTTTTGTAATATTTGGAAGACGCTTCTGAAAAGTGAAAGAAAAAAATGGGCAAAATTGTTCTTTCGGCTATACTTAGCGTTAAATAATTTAAAAAAAATGAAATAAAAAACTGCGCGCCATAGGTCTTTAAAAATTTTTATTATCTTCATTTTTAAAAAAATAGACAATTGCATATCGCATGAAAACTAAAGGCTGTGGTCTTTTTTGAAGCGTAAATTCCATTTCTGACCACTGTGCGTCGACATGGTTGTTCACACTTTTAAGAGTCTCCTGGCCGATGGTTCCTAAATTGTAGTATCGGCTTTTTCCTAAGCTTAATAATAAAGAAATATGAAAAACTTCGACAGGTAAATTTTCTAACTTATATTATATAATTTGGTGCTCAAACATAATATACTGTTTCAACACTTACTGGAAAAATTCCAAAAATCTAAGCATGTATATGTCGTATGGATTTAGAAGAATCAGGGTTTTAGCTAAAAACTTATGAAATTAGCTAAATGCCGAAGCTTGGGAAAGTTTAAGCCAAATCCACGGAAAGTCATTTTTTATACATTTATTACGGGGTCCTTTCGAGCACTTTCAAGTCATTTGTCTAAATTCCTGGAGCACTTTAAGTATTTAGAAATATCTGAGACATGAGCTTAGAAATAATCTTTTTCATTTACTTTATAATTTCTTTAGAGGTTAACATCAAAATACATTAAAATAGTATAATTTTAAATATTTGTTACGAAGCGATTTGCAAACGCTTAGCAATGAATAAAATTTGGCGAATACACATTTTTTATTATATCTTTTTAATATATTTTATAAGCAGTATTCTTTTATTTTTTAAAGTATTTTGTTCCAAGACCTGTGCTTTGGTCTTTGTATAGAAGCTATCAAGTAAACATGGCGGCAAAACAATTTCTAATCATTAAATTGCATAAAAATGGTAACAAAAAGACGTAGGACGCGATTATAAACAATAAATGTAGAATGCATTTCTTCGTGAATTTCATAGCAATTAGTAGAACTCTTTTTCTATATTTGTTACGAACTTGAGCTTTGAAAATGAAAATTAACGGAGTTATTTCATTTGTTATAAGAAGTATTACGGGTAAGACCGAGGAAGGAGATTGGGAGTTGGAGTACCGAGAAGGGTTTAGACACAATGAAACGAATAGTTCATAAAAACTTAGGTATGGTTTATTAAACCACTTACATCGCGAGATTGAGTCTCCCGAGGTGGGTTTGGCTGGTCGAGCCGATTAAAGGTTTCCTCCAGGAGATGGGCCGAGGAGACGGCGCGGCGTGGCGATGAGACGGAGCGACAGCGAGACGACATGGTAACGAGAGTTTGGCGACGACAGACCGAACAACGGATGCACTATTGCACGCACTACCGAAAACTAGTTATCTCGGACGCAAGCAAGTCCAGACTGAGCAACCGCTGTGCTGTTGCTCGGGACTTCGGGTCCCCTCGGGGATTCCGTCTTATCTCGTGTTTGCAAATCTGCTGTTTTCCTCTTGAGGTTTGCTTTAATAATTGTAAATCTAGTCAATAATCATGTTTCGGTTTCATTAGTATGAGTAAATTTGTCTGCTGGAGTTTGAGGTTGTAAAGTTTTTCTCAATTTAAATTGTTTTTCGTTGTCAAAAAGGTTACATGGTATGTAATTAAATTTGAGTATTAATCCTTCGCGAAACTGATATTATAGTTCTTTACAATTGTCCCTAGTTTTGTGCTTTAGGTTCCTCTTCTCTCGTTGTTTTTTCGCTTCTGATCCTCCTCCATGGTTATCTTCTTTCTGAAACCAATATGAAAAGAAAAACGAAATACCCGTCCGTGTTGTCAATTGTCGTGGAGATTTTTTGTTTTTAGAGTCAATTGTCCTTTGAGTCTGTTTTTTGTTTGTCTTTGGAGTCGATTGTCCTTTGAGTCTGTTTTTATTTGACTTTAGAGTCGATTGTCCTTTGAGTCTGTTGTTGTTTGAGTTCAATTGTTGTTGTTTTATTTACTACGCAATTATTAAAATTGTAAATCGCATTCAAACTATGTAATTTAGTTTATTAACAAAAAGTCAGAGTCAATTTGTTTCCTGTTACAGAATTTTCAATTCTGCGTTTCACTGTTTGTACTGCCTTGCTAAGGTTTATATTTCTTTTTGTATTTCTTATTATATTATCGTCTTTTTCTTTCTTCTCAAAGAAGACTGTTACTTCTGTCTTGTATTAGGTGTCAAAATGTTGTTATCTTTCAAATTGTTTGTTATAGTCGTTTTGCAGTAGTTGTGTTCAGAGTGTTGTTTATAGTTTTTTTTAGTTCATTTGTGTCGTTCATGCTATTGATCCAATGCCATTTTTGCTTTTGTTCAAGTCTCAATATTCTGACTTAAACTCATTAATATTTTCCACGCCCATGTGCCATTATCAACGGCGATACCACGCTGAAAGCACCAGTTCTCGTAAGATCACTGAAGTTAAGCATTGTTGGGCGCGGTTAGTACTTGGATGGGTGACCGTTCAGGAATACTGCGTGCTGTTGGCCCGTCGTGGGTGTGGTGGGCCCACATTGGTAGTAAATATCCACCTAGAAACACTACCCGAATCGGGTAGTGAGGCAATGAACTTTCGAGTTCGAACTGCTAATCAATGTATATATGTATGTATGTGCCATTATCTGTATTTACATTTTCTAACTTGAAATCATTTATATTCCATTCCCCAATGCTTTTTCCCTTTAGGTTTTTTAATTGTTAAATCGTTGGGGAAATTTTCTTTTTGATTATAAATGGACCTTCGTATTTATCGTAGAGCTTACCTGCTTTCTTGTCTGCCTTATTTGATAGTTTTGTTACTACCTTTAGTACCCTGTCGCCTATTTTATATTCTGAAGGTTTTCTTCTTAAGTTATAATTACTAGTCTGTCTTTCGTTCGCCTTATCTAAATTTTTCTGGACTTCCTCTTTTATGATTTGCAATCTTCTTAGTCTATCTGTCCATTTGTCCACGCTTTGGAACTCGATTTCGCTATCGTTTTCTATATTTTTTCTGAGCGACTGAATTGGTTCTAATTCGCGAGCTAAATTTAAAAACGCTGGGGTGAATTGTGTTGACGAATTTTTGCTAGTATTAATTGCGAATTGCAGATCGGCTATGTGTTCGTCCCATGTGGAGTGATCGTTTTCTATATAGGTTTTAATTATTTGTTTAATTGAGCCGCTGGATAGTGTAAGGGCATATAAAATTCACATGGTCGTTCCGGTTGGCCCCTGTTGTCTTTAAAATCGATTTTGAAAATTGAATTTTTGAAACATATAGCTTTGTAGGAAATTTCATGGCGCATCTTTTATCCTCTCTCAAAAAAGTTGTATCTTTTACTGTTTCTGAAAGAAAGTGAAAAAACTGGATTTTGTGGAAAACAAAATTTAATGAATATTTTGACTTCAACTCGCTCTAAAAGACAAAGTTCTGAATATTTTCACATGAAAATTGGAGGAGTTACCCTTCAAGCTGTTTTGAAGATGATACGCTCGTTTAAACTTTTCTTATTTGTTATAAAAAAAATCTGTTAATTTTTTTGCCAAGCAGTATCAAAATAATGTTACGCAACTTTCAAACGCTTCGTCTATCGAGGGAATTTTGAGTACGCCCAAACATCCAGTGGAAGAAATGTTCATTAGGGTATAATGAAGTTTTCTGAAAAGTATTACTTCAACAGAATGAATCGTTAAAAAAATACGAGCATTCAAACAGCGCGTCGAAGAGAGATGGAGCGCGTGAGAGGTTCGAATACTTCGGCGCCTCAACCACACCGCCGTCCTGTCATATCTGTTAGGAGAGAGAATTTTCGATCACTTTGTTTATCTGGGTAATTTCAAGTGAACGAAACTTCCAGCGGGTGAAATATTTATTAGGATATAATAAAATTTTTTGGAATTTTTTACATCAATTCATCTCACCGTTGGAAAATCATAAGCATTTAATTTGTCTTTCTCGAGCGCTTGAGAGCACGCCGATTCTACTACGCCTAGTTTCTGCCGATTCTCCTCGCTCTTGTTTTTTCTGCGAATTTTCCGCGTGCGAATTTCTTTAGAATACTTCCGCAGGAAAACAGAAGAGCGCACAGATAGTGTAAACAATGCGTCGCCACCAAAAGCCCTGACTGTTTACGTTTCTAAAGACTAATTTATAAGATATATGAATAAGAATAAGATACCTGAATCAATCAGACATGCACCTTCGGCTCATCACTTTAAAAGGCTTTTCTTTAACTTTTTGTTTAGTATTGATAATTCTACTCTTGAAATTTCGCACTGGTGAATCGTAAATTGTTGATGATTATTTTTCTAACTTTTAGTGATGTTTTGCGCCTTAGTATTATAAATTTAATCTTTACAACTTAATCCATGGTATTATATTTGTTATCTTACAATTAAGTCTCAAGATTTCTAATTATATCCGTTATGCCAACCACTAGCTTATATTAGCATATTTTACGTATGTTCATTTTTATGTTATTTTATCTTTAGTCATCTGTAATTAATTAATTTTCTTTCACCTACGTCATATTTGTCATTTGACCTGAGTTGACATCTTTTATTTTGTTTGTAAATTATATGTATAATTTGTTCCTTAGAGGGCTGTTTTAGCCCTAGGGACTTAATAAATAAATAAAATAAATAAATAAATAATTTAGTGTAACGGATAAAAATTATTTTTTTATAAAGTGAATATTTTATCAAGCCGTTAAAATAAAACGGCATCGTATTCATCAGAACCTTCTCGAGGTAGAAAAAAATCTAGAAATGAAGCAGATTGGGCTGAGAATGTTCGTAAAGCAAAAAGAAACAAGGCATTTAATATTGCAAAATTTAAAAAGCGCGAAACCGTAATTTTTTAATACTTTTCAATATTACACGGAGAAACTTTTTATATCAATTTTTCCTAGACGTGTCATAACGAGAATTGTTACTATGGAAAATACTAAATTTTACAAAAAAATATTATACCTTAATACCATATGTCTTAAAATACCTGTGATCAGATATATACATAGTTTTTTAATATATTCGAAGATTAAATTATATGTACTTCAAACCGTTCAGCAATAAAATACATTACTACGTAAGTATTACATTTTTTGGGGCATTTTAAACATGTCCAGAATAGTTAGAAAATATTATGTCCTAGCGGCTAGCGGTGTGGTTGAGGCGCCGAAGTATTCGCACCTCTCACGCGCTCGATATCTCTTTGACGCGCTGTTTGAATGCTCGTATTTTTTTAACGATTCATTCTGTTGAAGTAATACTTTTCAGAAAACTTCATTAAACCCTAATTAACATTTCTTCCGCTGGAAGTTTAGGCTTACTCAAAATTCCCTCGATAAACGAAGCGTTTGAAAGTTGCGTAACATTATTTTGATACTGCTTGGCAAAAAAATTAACAGATTTTTTTTTATAACAAATTAGCAAAGTTTAAACGAGCATTTACTCTTCAAAACAGTTTGAAGCATAACTCCTCCAATTTTCAAGATAAAATATTCCGAACTTTGTCTTTTAGAGCGAGTTGAAGTCAACATATTTATTAAATTTTGTTTTCCACAAAATCCAGTTTTTTCACTTTCTTTCAGAAACAGTAAAAGATACAACTTTTTTGAAAGAGGATAAAATATGCGCCATGAAGCTTCCTACAAAGCTGTATGTTTCAAAAATTTAATTTTCAAAATCGATTTTAAAGATAACAGGGGCCAACCGGAACGACCATGTGAATTTTATATGCCCTTACACTATCCAGCGGCTCAATTGTGCTATTGTATCGTTCTGTCGGGTTAGCTTGTGGGTAATATTTTGGCGTTTTCGTGTGTCTGATACCGAATTTTTTCGTTAATTCCCTGAAACTTTTGTTGACAAATTCTGTGCCTTTATCGGTGTGGATAATCCACGGTGTTCCCCAACGTGAAATGACACGTTTGTGAAATTCTCACTCTATTGTGATCCCGTTTGCTTTTTTAATTGGGATTAATTCGACCCATTTTGTATTGGTTTTTTCTCTTTTTAGAACTTGGTAGCGGACCCATGATATCAGCTGCTACCATGGTCCATGGTTCTTCGATTACTCTTTTTCCCATTAATCCTATCTTACTTTGATTGCTTGGGTTTACTCTTTGACAGATCTGGCAGATTTTTACGTAATTGATCACGTCCAAATATACCCCTGGCCAGTAGTAATGTTCGGAAATTTTCGCGTAGGTTTTCTCTGAGCCTAAATGTCTTGCTTGGATTTCGTCGTGGTTTTCCCGTAAAACTTGACGTCTCAAGCTTTGGGGTACGACTAATTTCCAAGGGTTTGAGTCTGGTAATAGAGTAGATTTGAGTGGGTCAGTTCTGTGAAAAAAGAGTTGCGAATCTCTGATTCGCCATTTTTCATGTTCTTCGGGTCTTTTTGTAACTTGTCTGAATTTGATAGAGTACCAGTCGTCTGTTTTGTCCTTAACGTCCGCTTTTGGGTTTTCTACGCTACAAGCTAACGGAAACGCTATGTTTTTTGCTGGTTCCCCTGATCTCGAGAGGGCATCAGGGACGAAATTTGAACTACCTTTCCGACATATGACTTCGTAGTCATATTCTAGTAATTCTAATGCCCATCTGGCTAATCGGCCAGTTGGGTTTTTTATGTTATGGAGCCACTTTAACGATAAGTGGTCCGTGATTACTTTAAAGCTGTAGAATTCTAAGTATGGCCTAAATTTTCGTATGGCCCAAACTACCGCTAGGCATTCTTTTTCGGATGCCGAGTAACGCGATTCCGCACCGCTTAGGCTTCTACTCGCGTAAGCGATTACGTAATTTACACCATCAATTGTTTGCGAAAGTACGGCTCCTAACCCCGTATTACTTGCGTCAGTTTCGAGTTGGAAGGGTTGTGTGAAATCTGGGCAGGTTAAAATCGGTGCTGGAGTTAAAAGATCTTTAATTTTTTGGAAAGCCTCGTCTTGTTCTAATCCCCAATCCCATTGTTTATCTTTTTTGAGTAATCTGTTCATTGGTTCTATTGTTTCGGCAAAGTGTGGGATAAATTTTCTGTACCAACTTGTCATCCCTATTATGCGTTGTAATTGTTTAATATTTGTAGGCTCAGGGAATTATAGAATTGGTTGTATTTTTTCGTCATCTATTTGGAGGCTCGCATTTGTCCGGGCTGATCGTTAACTTTGCCTCATTGATTTTATATAAAGCAATGTTTAAGTATTTCAAGTGGTCATCAAAATTTTGAGATACAATTACTATATCGTCAAAATAACAAAAAACGTTTGGTTTCAAGTCTGGAGTAATAATTTTGTCCATCAGTCTCTGGAAAGTGGCTGGAGCATTGGTTAAACCAAATGGCATCCTTTTAAATTGATACATGCCCTTTCAAGGGACTGTGAAGGCTGTTATTGGTTTTAAGTTTTCGTCTAACGGTATTTGTAAATAGGCTAATTTTAAATCGATTTTTGAAATGAATTTTGCTGATCTTAGTGTCCAGGATTTCTGTCATAAGTGGGATTGGGTAGAGGTCCTTTTTTGTAATATTATTAACATTTCTGAAGTCTATAAAAAATTTGTAATCTTTCCCTGGTTTTTTGATCATAACTATAGGGTTAGACCAATCAGAACAGGAGGGTTCTATTATGTCCTGTTCTAAGAATTTATCAACTGTTTGATAAATTATTTCTTTGATTTTAGGGTTCACGTGGTAGTATCACTGTTTTATGGGAGTGTGGCCCTGCACCTCAATTTTATGTTTCATTAAATGAGTTGCCCTATGTTCTTTTCCCTGGTGTATTTTTATTTTGTTTTCTAAAAGTTTTTCTAGTTGGGATTGTTGGCTTTCGTTAAGCTCAACAATACCTTCGCAAATTTCTGGTGAACAATTGTTTAGTTCTTCGATTTTTCCTAAAGTATCCGTAGTATTATTTAATTCAATCGCTTTATTTTTAAAATAAATCCATTGATTTCTATTATCGCTTTGTGATATCTCATTTGCTTTTTGAAATTCAGTTCTCGATATTTTCCGATTGGTAACTTTGTTATTTTTCCCAAGATTACCATCGCAATTTTTGTATTTGTTTTCGTATTTGCTATTAAGAAAAGTTTTTCCCGAATTATTTTTCATACCCTTTTTCCTAATTCTGTGTTTGCCTAAATTAGATGAGTCTTCAGTGCTTGAGTCGTCGCTAGTGTCTGGGGTGGGGATGCTCTCTAGGGGTTGGAATTTGTTGCTCGTTGGAATGCTCATTAGGCTTGGAATATCCTTTATAGGGGTTTTTACCGGAATTTGGGTGTTTTTGGTTTTTTGCGATTGGTTAGGATTGATAGGTACTAGGGGGATTTCACTATCTTCTAACTTTTGACGGTAACCACCAGGTTTCCGAGTGATAATTTAAGGTCATCCGTAGGGCTTTTAGCATGTCCGTGCCTAAAATACCTACGGAGTTTAATTTTGGGACTAACCTGAACATTACGTGTTTTAGAATTCATGTTTAGAATTCGAAATAAGCTACCTTCGAATTTTGTCATTATATGAAAACGTGTTTCCGTTATTTCATCTTTATCCGAATTTAAATATTCTGGCGTTTCAGTATTAGTTTGTAATATTTTTGGTTCTGATACCCGCCCCTCCAGTTTCCCTGGTTGTATGTGTGATATGGGCATTCTCTTTTAAAGTGACCCGTTAAACCGCAGTGATAACAATTATTATTGTTTGTTGTAATATTTGTGCGCGAATTTGAATTCTGATTTTTGTTTTGATCGGAATTTATTTTATCTTGGGAATCTTTATTAGAATTATTATCACGTTTTTGGTTTTTATTTCCGTAATTTGGTTTTTGGGAATTTTGTTTATTATCTTTGTTATTACTTCCTGAACTATTTTCCGCTTTTTCTGTTGGGAATTCGGTCATTGGGTTACTTTGATCTTGATTTGAGTCTAACGTCATTTGATTAAGCATTGGTAACATTTGATTATAGGGATTGAATGAATATCTTTGTTTATTGTTTTGGAATCTAGGTTGATAATTTAATTGGAAACCAGGTGGGAGTCTAGGTCTGAAATTTTGTTGGTATTGATTTGGAAAAGGTAGAAATGGAAATCCAAATGGTGAAAATGGGAATCGATTTTTGTATGGTCTTTTAACCTGGTTATTTTGACTTTGGTTTCCGTTTTGGTTACCCTTTTGGTTGTTTTTATTTTCCCTTAAATCTTTATTATTCTCTGAATTATTTTTATCCCCGTTACCGTTATTACGCTTTTGTTCGTTTTATCGTCAATTTTAGGTTCTGTGATCTGTGAAACTTGCCCTCGAATTTTGGATTTGGCTAGCTCAGTTTCCCATTCCTTACCTAAGTCCTCTAGTTGCTCAAAAGTTTCGCAATCGTTCCTTTTTATGTACATTTTGTATTCTATTCTAAGATTCTCGTAAGCTCTACGCAATTCCCATTCGCGGCTTTTTCTAGGGTACAATTTTGTGAATAATTTCCTAATTTCAGTCAGTTAATAGTGTACTTCTTGGGTTCGTTTTTGGTTGCAAAATTTTTTTTTTGTCTTATGTCATCTGAAAATCTTTCATCAATATAGGCGTTTTTGAAATCTTCGAAAAAATCGGGTAATGTTCTCCAAGAATTTTGATTTATTGAACCCCAATCTTTAGCATCTTCAGTTAATAATGCGTCTAAATTTTCTAAGATATCCCGATCGTTTATTTTATAACCCCTTTTAAATCTTTTTAGCTCTTCAAGGAAATGCGCGGGACTATCGTCTTTATTATTGCCAAATTTAATTGGCCAATTGCTCATAATTTGAAAAGGCGTTTGTATCATGCCGAAAGGAAAATACGTAGCTGGAATCGTTTCATTATTTATGTGATTATTAAATCCGTAATCTGAGTCTGAGTTATTAGTATGTATTCGTGAACGTCTGATCTGTCATTTATTGTCGAGAGTCTATGTGGTTTGTTTTGGTTTCAGTTATTTCTGTCCTTTAATGGTTCACTTTCATCGGAGTATTCTGATTTCAACTTATTATTTCTTACTTCGTTATGATTTTCGATATTATTGAGGTTAATCGAGGTTCTTCTAAATTTTCCCTTAAATTGAATTGAACGGATTATCTGTTATGAGTTTCGTTTCTATTTTTCCTAATATTTGGTTTTATTATTTTCTTGCTGTATTCAGAAGAACTATTTTCTGGCGGGTCCAGTCTAATTCCTAAGTTGTTCGTCCTTTTTCCCCTTTCTTTAAAGAATCTTACCTTTTGATTGTTCACGAATTCATTAAACTCTATACTTTCTAAGAGTTCGTCGGTTTCTAAAAGAAACCGTGTGTTGTTTTCCAAAAATGAATCGTATTCAAAAGTTGCGTTGTTTATTTGTTTTGGATTATTTCTTTTAATTGACGCGTTTATTGTGGGTAGATTTTCGTTTTCCCAAAAGAAAGTATCGTTTGTTGGGTCAAATGTTCTGTTTCGTTGAGTATTTTGAGTTGGTCTGTCTTGGTTTGTCCTATTGTTTATACTGGGTGTTTCCGTGTTTTTTTCGCGTGAACCCTCTACCGCGACCTATTGACGTGTTATTTTTTTTTTTTTGGGATTGCTCCCCTATTTTGGTGTATATCATTAGTCAAGTCGATGTTTTGATTTGGAAGTGCAGCGGCACCTTCCAAATCTAGATTATCGTGGTCGCTTTCCATTATGGTTGGGTTAGTCATTTTATTTTTTATTTTTCCTGAGCTAAGTTTCATTTCATTTTAGTTTTCTTTCAGATTTGTAAAGATGTGACACCCTATACTAAATTCCTATAATGGGTTTCTACATTTTATTTTAATTTCGATAAGTATATTTAGATTTATTTCGAAATATTGTAATTAAAATTTTAATTAGATATTAACTTGTCGCCGAGTTCGAAAATATGTTTATTTTCATTGTCGGATCCTTTGTTTACAAGATACGTCGCGTGACCTTGCCGCGACTCGCGGGTATTGCTCGCTGCACGTGCGAACTTGTTTGCGCACTTGAACGGTTCGTTTCGTTCAGCGCATGAAATTTTCAATGAGAAACAAAATTAGTTGTTTCTCTTTTTTCGGGTTTCCTTCCTCATGATACCGTTTTTATTCTTTAACGCACTAAGTTTCTACTTTCCAAAAAAAAAAAATAAATGTAATAATCCTTTCGAATTTCTCTTTTGCTTTACTTTATAAACTGATTTTAGGCTTATTCCTTTAATCTTGACTCGACTTAGCTTTTGCTTTTTCCGCGAGAAAAATTGTTGTTTTAATTTCCGATTCTGGTTTCCTTTACGTAATTTGCCTATCCCTGATTTACTATACGCGAATACATGGTAATTTTCAATAGTAAATCGTATTACATTTTCGGTATCAATTTATAGGCACAAACAGATCACTGACAATATCAATATTTATGTGGACATATAAATGTCACATATTCAAAAATTCATATATATTACAAGTACATATAAAAAATCATGCCATACACAATATAAATCACCATTATCATAATCATTGTAAATAAATTCAGGTAAATGGCAAGTCATAAAGATCAATTAGCATGCAACAAGTCTTAGTAAGTCAAGAGTTCGTGAGTTAAAGTCAAAAATAGAGTCAAAATTTTGCATTGTGTCCATTTTTCTCGGTAGGTTTCATGGTTTTTTAAAAGGAAAAGTGTGGGATTTTAGGTGGGGCGCCAGGTATTACGCTGTAAGACCGAGGAAGAAGATTGGGAGTTGGAGTACCGAGAAGGAGTACCACTTACATCGCGAGATTGAGTATCCCGAGGTGGGTTTGGCTGGTCGAGCCGATTAAAGGTTTCCTCCAGGAGATGGGCCGACGAGACGGCGCGGCGATGAGACGGAGCTGCAGCGAGACGACATGTTAACGAGAGCTTGGCGACGACAGACCGAACAACGGATGCACTATAGTACGCACTACCGAAAACAAGTTATCTCGGACGCGAGCAAGTCCAGACTGAGCAACCGCTGTGCTGTTGCTCGGGACTTCGGGTCCCCTCGGGGAATTCCGTCTTATCTCGTGTGCGGCCCGGCAACCCTTTCGTGTAGGGCCGTACCGAGTTCCTTTTAATGGTAACAATTCTGTTACAGAAGAAAACTGAACATCTTTTGTAAGCCACTATTATGCAATTTAATTATGAAAAGTCGCTCTGTCGCTGTATGTACTTGATAGTACAACTCTTGTAGAGTACAATCACCCACTTTAGTTGATATCCTTTTGGCCAAATCTGTAGAAATTCCGTTGAAAAACAGTCAATTTTTTGATAACAAATGAGTTTTTAAGAAAACTAATAATTATTTTGGATTGAAGCTTTGCACACTTTTAAAGGATGGTAAGGGGCATATTTACTAAAAGTTTGAAACTTGTTGCTTAATTATTGCAAAAATAATTGCATATTTAAAAAAGGCACTTTCGGACAGTTTTTATTTTTTTTCCAAGTAAACAAATAAACGAATCTTAACGTACGGTACGTCATCTTGTAGATATTTATGAGACCTACATTTTTTAACTAAACTTTTTTTCTGACACATATATTCGTTGCAATAAACAAAAAACCTGCTTCTGCTATCTTCAACGATTGTTCACATACACAGTGCTTCTTAAATCTTGGTTTCAAACATATAGGTTTTTGTTTTACATGCTAACACTACAATAATCCGAAGTCAAATTTTCAGGTAACATTTTCTGCGTGAAATTTCATAGGGCGCCTGGGGTAAACGTGATAAGGCCCACCACAATATGCGCCTTTTGTTATAAAGGAAAACATTATATCGTTAATAGAAATGATTGTAATCAGTGTCAAAAAGAAGAAGCTAGAACATGGACAAAGCTGCAAAGTATCGGTGCCAATCAACAGGGAGTGCTTCCTTTAAGGCGATGAGCTTTCTACGAACGTATTTTTGTACTTGATACTTAAATTGTGTAGTCTTTAACGGATAAGCGTGGTTACAAATAATATGCAATCAAGTTTAAAGGATTTTAATTTTAACCTCTAAAATATTCTAAAACAAAATAAAGACTAATTCTTAGTTTAAGTTTCAGATTTTTTTAAAACCTAAAATGACCTCTATTGTCAACCGGGTCAATACAGACCGCAACATTTTATTTTACTGATTGAAATTGCGGCCCACTCGTTTTATATTAGTTGCGTGTGTTGATCATAAAAATACACTTAGCCGACGATTGTTGTACGAAACACTTAGCTTTTAATAATTGAAGCGGGGAATGCAAATCGGAACTAAATCCAATGAACCTAATTTTGCAGGTGGATGGATCAGTTTAAACCCGATTGTGTTAAAAATAGATGGCGCTGCATGTGCATGTAGTAATCCAATGGAAATGGTGATGAACTAAAAACCTTCTAGCTTTCCCTGGTATTATAAATAAGAAGAGTACATAAATCGTGAGAAAAATCATAGGAAATACATATTTTTATTTATGTCATAAGCAAATAATAATATTAACTAGAAAAAATAAACATTTGTAGTAATATTTTAGTAAAATTCATTCATTTAGTTTTAATTCTTTAAAATTTTGAAATATTAAGCGAATCGCCATTTAGCTTTGCCTGCTACAATTAGATTGGTATCAAAAATTTTCTTATTACCGTATCACTAGCAGGAGCTGAGAGGGTTGATGCATCTGAACCAGTAGAACTGGAAAGAGAGTCCATTTCATTCAATGACACGGGGAATGTTTCCTTGATCCATTTACGATAATCTATGACATCATCAGTTACCCTTATTATTCTTCCCAGTATACTGTAAAGATGAAAAATGAACACAATTTAAATTCTGTAACTTATTTTTTTTCATATGATCTTTCCCAAAACGACAGAAATCCATTCACATAATCATGAGACAGCAGCCACATTGTAACTAATAGTGATGAACGCTGGAAACACGTCAAAATTTAGACGATCTGGCTACACGGTCATCAAGGTATCTTTAATAAGAACAACGTCTTTAATATATCTTTAATGAAGTGATCTTTAACTAATCGCGTTAAAAGATTGTTTTACAGATTGGACCAACTCGAGCTGATAAGTTACCATAAATTAACAACCATTTTTAGATAATTTAAATTTCCGTACATAACGACTTCTCCCCCTTAATAATATCCTATTTTTTTAAATATGAGTGACAAGTAATAGCATATTACACCACAGGGGCAGGAAGTTGAAATTCCTGCCCGTGTGGTGTATACTATGTTTCTTTATAGCCGGTCGAACGTACGTTTACTCGTTACATTTTTAATTATTATAAACAATACAACCAGGTTCCAACAGACAGCCTGCTGCTCGGTCATGTTTAACTTTTGTTCCTCACTTCAGCTCCTCTTTCGGATACTCACAAAGCATTGGACTTTGTTCTGTTTCTCTTTCTCTCTCATTTACTTTTCTGGGTTGCAAATGTTTCGATGCATGTTTTTGATGCCTGCCCCGAAATTTGCAAGCACGAGCGTAGTGAGTGCTGCTGGTCGGGGGCAGGCACGAAATACATATGAAAAGCCACATAAAAACACTGAAAGACACATAAAACACTGATAAATTCCGAGCAAGCGGCTTTGAGGTTATACGTAAGAACAAGAGTGACAGCGGTTAGCGACTCTACTGGCTGGCGGCAGTCTCATGTATCCGTGTCAGTGATGCCAACGTGGGCGCATTGAACTACTGCGCTTGAGTTAGGGTCGCGCGCTAGTTGGCCGCAGTTGGCGTGGAATTCAAAATGGGTATTAAAAATAATTCTTGCAACTGAAATCAATAATTATCATAAAATTCACAAGAATGTATATAAATTGTATTTTTTTGAAATTTTGTCTGTGAAATCCAAGTTAGTTTTTGGAATTCAATGAAAATAAACTATTACTTAGAAAATATATGTGTTATACATTTTTTTCTTAACTTGAATCAAAAGTTATATATTTTATATGTATTCTTGTGCATTTTATAATAACTATTTATTTTAATAAAAAGAATTGTAATTAATACCCCTTTTAAACTCCACGCCAACTGTGGCCAACCAGCGCGCGACCATAACGCAATCGCAGTAGCTCAAGGCGCCCACATCGGAATCACTAATCGGTGTGCACGATAAATTGTTTGCTTCCGCTGTTACAGATGGCGTGCGTGTAATCTTACCAAGGCACACATCTTAGGCTTACTGCCTTGAAATTGACGCTGAAGATACGTACTTTCGACCGAGGTATGAAGAAAAGAATCTATAGTATGCTAATGTAAGTGCCTCTGCAGTATAGACCTCAACAAAAATTATCTTATATTCACAGACTCAAGCTAATGTGTAAAACAATTTCTCAAAGAGGAGAATAAGAAAAAATTATTTTGGCTTCATTTACGACATTGATTTCTGAGTTTCTGGAAAAGTTTCTCAGAAGATTACTGTTTTTGTGGATTATTTCATATGAAGCTAATGTACCAAACATAAGATAATTTTTTATGTGGTCTATACTGCCTGGGCACTTATATCATAGTATATCATTCTTACGGTTTATCCGGATCAGAAAAAAAGTATTGGAATGAAAATAATGAGGAAAATGCAATTTTTTGAGATTTTTGCCATTTTCGGTATTTTAACAGAGTTTTCGAAGATAAGACAATTTTTGATGTGGCCTATACTGCATAGGAACTTATACCAGTATAGCATACAACTTTTACCATACACACAAATGAGAAAAAAAAGATATTGGCCTGAAAATAATGGGAAAAATGCAATTTTTACCATTTTTCAGTACTTTGACTTCAGTCCGCGAACATAAGAGAATTTTTATTCAGGTCTACACTACATAGGCACTTATATCATCATAGTATTAAACTTGTATTGTTCACCTGGATCACAAAAAAGTCATTTTGGCACCAAATAGAAACTTTTTGGGGCCGCCCCCCCCCTCCCGAATAGGAATAACCAAATATTTTTGTTAGATATGCCTTAATGTACAACATGTTGTCTAGTAGTCGGAATTTTTCATAAACAATGGAAGACTAGTGCTTATCAGCAGAGGAAAGAGGGATCTGAAACAGGGCCCCTAAGCTGCAATGTATTTGCTTGAAACAGAGTGTTTCCCCGTCCGTCTGTCGGCGGCGCGGCGCTTCAGTCGGCGTATACACAACCAAACCCCGCGTGTGTGTAAGGTTTAAAAAGTGCGTGGCATTTGTTAACATTTGTTTTGATTTATTTTGCGGTTGCCAAGCAGTTGCCAACGTCAATTTAGACAAAAATAATTATATGCGCATTGACTTTGGTAATGCACGGCAGCGATTTTGGTCTTGAGCACGCCTATATATTTTTTATTACATTTCGAGAACCAGTAAACATTTTTGCAGTTTCTTGGGCTCATTTCAAAGAGGAGATTTCAATGTACATTTTCCGTGACCTAAATTTTTTTACAAATGCCACGCTACTGAAGCACCACTGGAAAACGGACGGTGAAAAACTCTGTTTTAAGAAAATACACTGCAGTTTTGGGGGCCCTGATCCGAACCACCCGTCAGTATACAGTGTACATGCTGAACACAGCTGGAAAGCTTTGTGAAAAGGTGCTTAATTTTCCACTGTTCTCATTCATCCAGACGGCTGGAGATCTATCCGCAACCCAATATGTATTTAGGAAACGGCGCTCCACAGTGCAAGCGGTTTGAGAGATAGTGGACATTAAAAACGCAGTAAAATGGGTCTAAATATTGAAGTACAAACAAGTTTAAGATACCAGATTACCAGCGAATCAGTAGGCTCATTATTATAGCATGCTACGCTCCACTTGATGGAGAAAGTAGTGAAGTAACAGATATTTTCTGGGGCTCATTATATGATATTCTAGGTATTTGCGATCCTAGGGAAAGAATCATTCTGTTCGGAGATATGAATGGCTGGGTTCGTGAGCAACGCGAAATAACTGGCAGTGTACTTGGTCATTTAGGCGATCCAAAAAAGAATGATAGTGAGGAGAAAAGAATTATATTGTGCTTGAAAAAAGGCTTGTTTATTTCAAATACTTGGTTCAAGCATAAAATGATTCACATGTATAATTGGTGCAGGGGTGAAAGAGACAGTATGATTGACTTTGTTATGAGAGGTTCAAAATGTGGAACGGATCATTACCTCATACGTTTAAAAATGAACCTAGATTAAGGATGGAGTAGAAGAAGTATGGATTTCGAGAGTTGGAGGGACTTTAGAAAGGAACTCAAGAGACACTTTTGAGATGAGATTTGAGTTAAACATGTAAAAGTTCCAGATAACTATAAGATTGTCTCGTTGAATGTAGTATCAATTTTCACTAACATCGATAGAAACATCATATATGAACAAACATATCAAAAATGGGATATAATAAAACAGCATACTAATTTAAACTACACACAATTTATTGAAGCAATTTGATTCTATTTTTCGAAATATATAGACAAAATACGGAGCCCCGATGGTTTCACCCATATCATCAGTGGCGGCAGAATTAGTAATGCAAAGCATGAAAGAAGAAATTCTGAAAAATAAAAACTATAATGTTCTTTTTTTACCATCGGTACGTAGATGACACGATTTTTTTAGGAGTTAAAGATTTTTAAATTCTTCAAATTTGAGCGGTGCAAAAAAATGCATTTTTTTGTACAGAAATCTCATTTGTTTAGTATAATTTTTTAGTAGAATATAGGGTGAGCCGAAAACAAATTAAGTACTTACTATTCTAAACGAATTTAAGAAAAAAGGTGGATCTATAAATGTTACTATAGAACCGATAAATAAAAAAATACACTTTTTCATACAACTCTAATTTTTCCAAAAGGATTTATCGAAACAGGTTGCTACCAAAAGCCTACTACTACTGGTCAAAACATTAAATAATTTATCAAATTATTGTTGTCAATTAGTGTTTGTTAAAGAATTATACCAACCAGTTTTCAAAATCTGTAAAAAATTAATCAATTATACGATCTCCTTAAAAAATAAATGACAACAAACTTCACTACATTTTCCAAAACAAGATATACCAAAGTTTGAAAAAACAAATACTTTATACAGAATAACATTTATAAACTGAGAACGAGTATATATCGGCCAGACAAAGAGACCCGTGAAGACTACAATATCTGAACAGAGATAAGACCAAAACCATTGTCGAAAGAAAACAGCACTATGTAAACACGCTACGGAATATGGACATAAATTCAGCTTTAAAGAGAACGAAAATTAAAATGCTAGGAATAGGAAATAATTATTACAATAGAAATACCATGGAAATGTTTTATATCGTGAAAAATACAAACTCAGTAAACTTACGAGAAGATACAGAGAACTTAAGTGTAATTTATCATGATGTGATCGAAACTTGCGGTTAATTTCAGAATTATGTATGTATTTTACCAATAACTTCAAATATCAACATTGAAATATAATGAGGTTAGGAACACCAAGAAACTCTGGACTTCTATAATATATGAGTTTAACTACTCAATTTTATGTTTAAATTAGATAACAAATTTTATAGCATATTTCGTTATCTGTCATAGTCCTGATGAGGCTGTGGATCTACAGCGAAATGCATTCACTGTCCTAAATATATACGTATTTTACAAAGGCCAAAGGCTATTGATTACTACCACCTTTACACATTTTCAAGGTACAGTTCGTTTTTTTACTACACTGATACAAATGATAAACTTTCTTATAAGGCTGACATAAACGAAAAATAAGGGTTTCATCGAAAAATGTTCCATATGAAAAAGATGCATTCTCATGAAATGTATAATTTCTGTGTAGAAAGTTATTCTCCACGAATAATATTTTTTTAAATAAATAGCAAAAAACCAAAAAAAAAAAAACAGGCGCCATTATAAAAATCTGAAAATATTAAATTTAATCAAAAATGGCATTTTTAGGATCTAAATTATTTATATAAGACAAAATTTCAAGTAATTTTTTTAAACACGCTTTTATTAAAATATAATAAAAAAATGAAGAATCAAAAAAAAGAAGTCAAAAAAAGATATGGTGCTCATTTCACGAGCACTTTGCTTCCCGTTAGCAAATGTATTTGCTTTGTCATAGAGGAAGCATTAGTTATTTTTTTCAATAATAGACAAACCAAAGTCTTCATTTTGATCAATTTAAAAATAGAAATGTACAAAAAATGCAAAACTACAAAATAATACAAAAAAAATTGTTAACACAAAGACTAATCAGACAAATCAAATTTTGTATTCGAAATGATGATTTTTTGAGCTGGAAAAGGGAAGGGAAAAGTTCTGTCGCACTCTATCCCTTTCCCAGCTTTATGATTTCTTTACAAAAATTGTCAGAATTACTCTATTTGCAAATTTATGATCAAAAAGTCTTTTCTATTCATGCGTCAGCTTTGAATTATGTCGATGAAAAAAGTTGTTCTGTTTGAAACAGATGACTCAAATATTATAAATGCTATGGGTCAATCGATTCGTCTTGAACCAATGAATCTTTTATATTCTTGCATCAACTTTGAATTATGTTGAAGAAAAAAGTTTCACTATAAAAAACCGTATTTTCAAATATTATGCATTACCATAGCTTCCTTACTCTTCAATAAAATTTATTAATATTATAGGTCAATCGATTCGAGTTGAATAAACACATCTTTTCTGTTCTTGCATCAACTTTGAATTATGTCGAAGAAAAAAGTTTCACTATAAAAAACCGTATTTTCAAATATTATGCATTACCATAGCTTCCTTACTCTCCAATAAAATTTATTAATATTATAGGTCAATCGATTCGACTCGAATCAACACATGTTTTCTGTTCTTGCATCAACTTTGAATTATGATAATGAAAAAAGTTTTACTATAAAAAACCGATTTTCAAAATATATAAATGATCTTAACTTCTCTACTCTTTTATAATATGTATTAATATTATAGGTCAATCGATTTGTTTCCAGCCCAGGAATCTTTTATATTCTCGCATCAACTTTGAATTATGTTGAAGAAAAAAGTTTCACTATAAAAAACCGTATTTTCAAATATTATGCATTACCATAGCTTCCTAACTCTCCAATAAAATTTATTAATATTATAGGTCAGTCGATTCGACTTGAATAAACACATCTTTTCTGTTCTTGCATCAACTTTTGAATTATGTTAATGAAAAAAGTTTTACTATAAAAAACCGATTTTCAAAATATATAAATTACCATAACTTCACTACGCTTTAATAAAATATATTAATATTATAGGTCAATCGATTCGTCTCGAACCAAGGAATCTTTTATATTCTTGCATAAACTTTGAATTATGTTAATGGAAAAAGTTTTACTATAAAAAACCGATTTTTCAAATATTATTTAGTGCTCAGAAAAAATGCAACAAATATTTTTAGAAATCCTTCGGTCAGTTTCAAGATATTAGGCGGGAAAATAAGCCCTCCAAATTTCATCAATTTATCTGCAACCGTTTTCAAGTTATCGTGTTCACAAAAAAGCGTGACATCCACACATCCACACACACATCCACACACACACACATCCGGACAATTGCTTAGAACATTGTATTAGACATTTTTAAATTGGGGAAGGTTCAATTAAATGAATTTAAAAATTTTGGAAAATGTTACCATTACAAAGCTTCCTCTATGAGGAAGCAAAATGAAGAAAATCACTCCGAAAAGGCCGTTTGCAATAATAATATATACAGGGTGTCCCAGACTCAAGTGTCCGGACTTATATGGATGTATAAAAATAAAAAAAATAAATAGAAAATTCCTTTTCCAAATATCAGTTGAAGTTTTAGTTTTGTAGTTATAAAATATTTAAGCTGGACCAATCAGGAGCGTCATATAAACAGTCGCGTGTGCGTGAACGGTATTCCAACGCAGGTTATCGAAGCGAGCGCAGAGGTGGGGTTAGCGACGGGAGAACACTACGTTGAAATCCCGCTCACGCACACACGACTGTTTAAGGTGTTCGCACAAGAAAATCCTTTGCAGTGCGCTGGAGACGTCTCACGGACGTGCCGTCCGCGCAAAAACTCATAACGTGAGACGTCCGTGAGACGTCTCCAGCACACTGCAACGGATTTTCTTGTGCGAACACCTTTATACGGCGCTCCTGATTCCTGTTTATACGGCCTGCTTTTTTATGATCAATTCTTGTTTAATAGCTTTTTTTAAATAGGTCAGACATTATTTCGATACGGTTTTTGACGTTGAATCCAACGAACAGTTTAATATTCCGAAGGTCCTAACGGTTCTCGAGATCATCACAAAAAAAAAGTAAAACCACAAAAAAGGAGAATTTTACGGAAACCGTGATTGTAATCCTTTGAATTCTTTTGAAGATTTTTGAATTGTCCTGAAATGATCAGGATGAAACTTGATTTATTTTGAATCCTCTGAATACTTTTAAAAACATGGAATTATTTGCAACTATTTCCAAGTTCATCAACTTTGAAGGACGGGTTCATTACTAAATAATCAGGATGCACGCGTGTTTTTAAATTCTGCAGAATTCAGTAGAAGTCTTTGAATTCACTTGAAATATTTTGAATTCCTTTAAATTTTTTCAAGTTCTCTTGATATATTTAGAATATACGTTTAATTATTTTGAATTCTTTAAGTCTTTTCAATTCTGCAGAATTCTGTCGTTTTCTTAGTATTCACTTGTAATCTCTTAAATTCTTTGAAGGATTAGCCAAAAATATCCAGGATATACCTTGATTTTCTTTTAATTCCACCAAATCTTTTGAATTCTCTGAACAATTTCTGTAAAACGAAATTCTTTTTAAAGATATCAAAGTTCATCAACTTCTTTCGACAGGCTGTCTACTACTGAATGAAGATTTACACATTTTTTCATTAGTTATAATTCTTGAAATCAAGAGAACTCCTTTGAATACTCCAAGCCTTCTCCATTCTTTTTCATTCTCAGAATTCTCTTGTTTATCCGAGTTCTTCTATATTCTTTGAATTCTAATGAATAATATGATTTCTCCATAATTTAAAAAATTTTCTTAACTTTTTAAACTCCTCTGCATTTTTTGAACTCTTGAGATGCCACTCAGTTCTTTTAATCTTGTTAATTGTTTGGAAATCCATGCCCAACTGAATGCTTAGTCACTGAAATTAGTAATAAAATCTATCTCATAGGTACACAGGTACACACGCATGTAAAAAATATTACCAAATAATTTTTTTAGGTGCATTTTTAACTGGGAACACACCCACTGTGACGAAATGTTGACGATATACTTACCAATAGGAGTTAATTTATACTTATTAGTCTTCACTAGTTAACGGACTTAATTAACAGCGTCGTCAAACTTAGTCCACCAGGATCTTTTTCGCAAAAGAAAATTCAACCCAAAGAAATATCATGTTTGATACATGCGCGCACCAACTGTGATGGACCCAGTGCTAATTAGACGATTAGCAATTGCAGTTAGTAATTTAAACGTATCTCACTAGTACACGCATATGTCAAAAAATACAACATAACTTTTGCAGGGTGCATTTTCAATCGCGAACACACTACTGATAAAAAATATTGACGACGTCCTTACCAATAGGATTCAATTTACTCTATTTAGTCTTCACTAATTAACGAACTTAATTAAGATCAACGTCAAACTAGTCGAAAAGGACCTATTTTACAGAAGAAAATTCTACCAACAAAAAAAATCTTTGAATTTTTGAATACATGCGTCTCCAATGAGATGAGACATAAAAGATCATTGTCAAGTAAGTTTGACGAAGCTCTTAATTAAGATCATTAATTAGTGAAAGCTAATTATATTACATTAAAGTACATGAACATCGTGGGTGTGGTGAGCCCACACTTGTAGTTCTTCACTACAAGAAACTATCCACCTAGGAACACAACCCGAAGCGGGTAGTGTCACGACTACCCTGAAAGGGAAATGGCTTAATGGTATACATACATACATACAAATGCCAATGCTAAGAGCATCGTCAACATTTATTCATAGTGGGTTAAAAATTATTCAAGTTGTATTCAAACGATTCCCAAACAATAACAAAAATCTAAGAATTCAGTGGTTCCTCAAGTGTTCCACGAATTCAGGGTGGTTCAAAAAGTTCACATAAATTCGAAGAATCATGGAGAATTCATAGTTTTTATTAGAATTCAAAGAACTGAGAATAATTCAAATAATCAAGAGAATTCAACAGAATGGAGAAGTCTTGGAGTATTCAAAAGAGTTCAATAATTGAGTTTAAAGAATTGTACTTTTTGAGAGAAAAAAATGTGCACAGCTTCATTCACTATTAGTTAACCCGTCGACAAAAGTTGATGAGTTTAGAAATCGTTAAAAAGAATTCCATTTTTCAGAAAGTATTCAGAGCATTCAAAAGACTTTATGGAATTCAGAATAGGTCAAGATGTATCCTGGATATTTCCAGAGAATTCTGAAATCTTTAAAAGAATTCTAAAGATCACACGTGAATTCCAAGAAACCAACAGAAGTCTGCAGAATTCAAAAGACTTGAAGGAATTAAAAATAATTCAAAGTAGATTCTAAACATTTTAAGAGAACTCGAAAAACTTTATAGGAATTAAAATAACTTCAAGTGAATTCGAAAGCTTCTATAGAATTATGCAGAATTGAAAAAAAACGTGTGTTGTAGGTTGATTCGTTCCATGGGAGGGGAAAGGAAGTATTCAAGGAAAGGAAATTTAAAATTTCAGCTCTTTCATCGGCCATATAGGTTAGGCTGCTATTCTTGGCTCTGGAAGAACTTCCAGAGGATGAAGTTCCTCTCTTCCGGATCCCGGAAGACGGTCCGCCCGTCGAAATGTCCTGGGTATATGAACCGGGGCTTCTTCCTGGAAACCGTCAACTCCTGTTGACGTTTTGGCTTGGAAACTGTCAACTCCTGTTGACTGATGGGGGTGAGCTCCTGCTGACAGGCGGTCAACTCCTGTTGACTCTTGGGAGTGAGCTCCCGATTACCGCCGTGGATGTCGCTTGCCAACTTATGTCGGCAAGCTGGATTGGAAACTGTCAACTCCTGTTGACAGTCGTTGCTGGGACCTTGTACGGCCTCCCGTAGAAGGCGGGGAGATGGAATTCCCCCGAACTCTCTATTCGCCTTTCTTTTCCAAAAATTCCGTCCCATCCGAAATAGATCCCCAAGGACGGCTTGATGGAGCGCCAAGTAAGATAGTTTCAGGATGGTACTGAATTATTTTAATTGGTTTAACAAACGTCCCCGTGAACTGTCTGATGGGGCGACACCGCAGGATTTTGTTAAGCCAACGGTAGAGAAAAGGCGATTAGAGAAGATGATTCCACACGTGAACAAGACAAATTGCTTCGTAAGATTTGCTCGTAAAAGAGCAGATTGGTTATGTAGATATAGTGAGGGAGTAGTCAATAACGGCTACCAAAATGTTTGACTGAGATTATTTATTCTTCCAACTTCACCCTGGCCTAGGCTCAGAGAGAGTGAGAGAGAGAGAGAAGATAGCTATGTGCGCTCTCGAGGAAGTCGAGAGACAGACTCATGATTGATGGCCGAGACACGAACTTTTATGAGAGGGCGCGCAAGCTCCTCCCACTCCGCGGTCGAGCGGTCTCTCCCACTCCAGCTCCCGAATGGAGATTGGTGCGCTGCTCTTGCGAGGCTCCTGATTGGTTCGTTATTTTGCGTACGCGACATAATTAAAATTATTCGTTTTTCTCATCTGTCTCTTGACCCAGCATTACATATTTGTTAAAATTAAACTATTATTTTGATATTCAGCAATTATTTATCGTAGACATTAACTCTATGATAATATCGTAGGTATACATATATTATATATATATATATATATATATATATATTGTTTATATGTAGACTAATACATATAATCTATATATTATGTATAGTACAATTGATAATATTATAATATAATTAATATTATCAACATTAATATTGTTTATTAATGTTAATTTAATTCTAAATACAAAATATTAAATTTATTAATAGATATAATTATTTATCGTTGACATTATTTCTATTATAATATCGTCGTTATACATATATTATATATAGGTTATATGTAGACTAATACATATAATATAAGTTAATAATATTATAATATAATTAATCTATAATTAACATTAATATTTTTTATCGAAGTGAAGTCAATTCTAAATACTTGATTTTGAATTCGTAATTTTGCGCGCGAATTCCTTGCTCGTGATTGGTGCGCAGTACCCGTGGCGCGGGGTGCGCGAAGCAATCAGACAAATCGCTCGGCCGGGATTGGCTCGCGGAACCTGTGGCTCGGGGCGCGCGAGCCAATCAGTAATCTACGGTTACACAGTTCTAAGATAAATTCGTATTACTAGTATTAACTCGATATTCAATAAGTATTAATATTGAAATTAAATTTATTATAATATCGTAGGTATACATATATTATATATATAGTTTATATGTAGACTGACACATATAATCTATATATTATATATAGTACAAATTGATAATATTATAATATAATTAATATTATTAACATTAATATTGTTTATTAATGTTAATTTTAATTCGAAATACCAAATATTAATCTTATTAATGGATGGAGTTATTTATCGTTGACATTAATTTTATTATAATATCGTCGTTATACATATATTATATATATAGGTTATAGGTATACTATTGCATATAATCTATATACTATATATAATATAAGTTAATAATATTATAATATAATTAATCTTATTAACATTAATATTGTTTATTAATGTTAATTCAATTCTAAACACTTAATTTTTGAATTCGTAATTTTGCGCGCGAATTCCTTGCTCGTGATTGGTGCGCAGTTCCCGTGGCGCGGGGTGCGCGAACCAATTAGAGAAATCGCTCGGTCGGAATTGGCGCGCGGCACCTGTGGCTTGGGGCGCGCGGGCCAATCAGGAATCTACGATTACATAGTTCTAGATAAGTTTGTATTACTAGTATTAATAATTAATAACTCGATATTCAATAAGTACAACTATTTAATATTGAAATTAGGTTTATTATAATATCGTGGGAATACATATATTATATATATATATATATATATATATATATATATATATCCTGGCAGGATCGCCATTCGGTATTCGGTTTTGATTCCTTGGGAATCGAACCGAAGGGCCTACGACAAAGCCACCGAACGTGTCCTCGGATTGCGGATAGAGGGTCCCTGTACAAAGGGTTTCTGCTGAATATGGTTACAATAATTAATAAGCAGTCGCGGACAATTGTCCAGGGATGGTTCTGAAGGAATAACTCCTAAGCGAAGGCGTAACAACCGTGCCGAAAGCTGAATGGCACCTGGGTTAGGTGTCTCACAAGGTGATCCTGGGATACCGGGCGACCTCTCAGAGTATCAGCCTTATCCTTGCACGCGGGGCTCTACAAGGATGGACTAACCCTTTTCCCTAGCTGCTCGTGGGAACAACAATGACAACACCAAACATAGTTGTAGGAAATGCGGTTCAAAACAATCGAACGCGCAGGGCTCCCGACAATGGGTCGGACAACAATGCCGACTACCCTAGAGTTGGGGGAGCCAATAAAGACGGAGTCAATGCGATTGACCGGCAGAATCTCATTACTTTTAGGTGGACGGATCGACTCAGGGACGACCTGCTGGAGTGCTATGATACCAGTATGGCCCCTGAACGAAAAGGTTACATGGCGCGACTACATGCTCTGTGGTGCGAGAAACACCCAGAGTTCTCGGATTTTTCGCAACAACGTCTGCGAAACCGTGCTGAGGACCTCCGAAAAAGGGGTTATATAAGCGGAACGCCTACATAACCGCAGCCAGAACAAGCCGGCAACAGAGAAAGAGAGGCGACACTGAGACCAACCTCGAACAGGCATCCAATAGAGGAAAAACGATGCTTCAAGACCCGGAGAAACATCAACATTCAGATTTCTCCCAAGCCCAAAGATCTGACTGTACTGGATCATGAGCTTCGTGGAGATTTTTCCGAAGAATCCGACCTCTGGACTATCAATTGTAGTGTGTACAATGCAGCGAGAACTTTGGCAGACGCAAACCGTAAAACAAAACCAACGGTTGATCATAAGACCAAAAGACGAATGCATCAACTTAGCACAAAGATAGCCTGGGCAAGACAGTACGCGTCCCGCATTCAGTGTGTGATTGACTACATAACATCTGGCAGGACTTTCACTGTCAAGGTTCGACAGTTCGCGCGCGAACTGCGGATCCGTTATCACACAATCAACAAGTCAAAGCTACTGACCATCAGGCAGCATATTGTTGACAGAATACGAGTACTATCTAACGCTAGGAGAAGTCTCGAGCGGAGAGAGAGGTGGGTCAGAGAAAATCAACAGTTTTTATCTGACCCATCTCGACTCTTCCAAGACCCTCCAGTTACTGTCGACCATCCGCCCAAACCAGAGGAGGTCGAAGCATTTTGGCGAGAAGTCTACGAGGTCCAACATCCGCTTGCAGAAGGCTCAAAGAACCTAAATAGCTTCAAGGAGCTGTGCAATGCCCTCATAACAGCTGAAGAGGAAAGCCCACCTATCACTACCGAGGAGGTGAAAAACGTATTAAGAGGCATGAAGAACTATTCCGCTCCGGGACCAGATGGTATCAAGACCTTCTGGTGGAAGAAGTTTCCTTCAACCCACCAGCATCTTGCCCGAATTTTCACCTCTTATCTAAAATCGGAAGAGCCTATTCCGGGGTGGTTGGTGGAAGGGCGCACAGTATTCCTGCCGAAGACGGGCAACTTAGCTGACCCTAAGAATTACAGGCCAATAACTTGTCTGAACACGCTGTATACGATCTTCACAGCTATCCTAAATCATAGGATTCTTCGGACAATTGGACCTGTGTGGTGAGAGATGTATGAACAACGTGGCTCAAAGAAAGGCATAGCAGGATGTCGGGAGAACTTGCTCATCGATAGATGTGTCTGTAAAGACGCAGCATCCTATCAGCGACTTCTATCGATGGCCTGGATTGATTACCGGAAAGCTTTCGATTCAACCTCCCACAGACTTATCATCTGTCTGTTGGAAAGCCTAAAGGTTCATCTACACATCGTGAGGTGCATAGAGAGATTAATGCCGCTTTGGAAAACCAGATTTACTATCTCATTTGGAAAACATCGTGTGATTACTAACAGTATCACTTTTCAGAGAGGTGTGTTTCAGGGCGACACCATGAGCCCTCTCCTCTTTTGCCTCACATTATTGCCACTATCTCTCGCACTTCGTCATTCCGAAGGGTATCTCTGCGGCAAACCTGGAAACCGAAAGCATAAGGTCCCTCATGTATTTTACATGGATGATCTTAAGATCTATGCTAGGAATCAACAGAAACTACATCTAGCTCTGAAAATTGTCAAAGAGTACACTCAAGAGATTGGAATGGAATTCGGGTTAGAGAAATGCGCCAAGGTTAATTTGAAGAAAGGAAAACTTAATGGCATCCCCGAAGATACAAACGTCTCATCCGACGAATATGGTCTTCCGAACTGTCGGCGAGGAACAAAGTATCTGCAACAAACATGCTTGCCGTCCCGGTAGTACTCTATTCATTTGGAGTAGTTCCATGAACGAAGGACGAGCTCAGATCCCTTGATATCGGAACGCGAAAGGTTTTGCACATGAACAAGAGCATGCACCTTAAGTCTTCTGTTCCGCGAATTTACATCTCACGCCGCCTAGGTGGTCGCGGAATACTGAATCTTGAATGTCTTCACAACAGAATTATTCTGGGTACAGCACATATAGTTGCAAATGGACAAGAACCTCTTCTTAAAATGGTCAGGAAACGCGAAGAAGTGGGCAAAGGGGCGTTTCTGTACAAAGCAGCGGAGGAGGCTGCTGAAACACTCGGCCTTGACTTCAATATTAGGGGTGAGCAAACTGCATCAAATCTTATCCATCTTGAATACTCACTCCTGAAGGCCCGGATTAAGAAAGCACAGGAGAAAAACTTCCACGAACAGCTTCTTGACAAGAGGGTGCACGGCATCTTCCACAGAAATGTGGAAGATCAGTCGATGTCGTATGAGCTAACATTTGCTTTCCTTAGATCACCCGGATTGAAGTCGGGCACGGAGGGCTTCATTTTGGCATGTCAAGACGGTGTAATTTCCACTCTAGCATACTGTTGCCACATTTTAAGTCAAGATATTCCCGATGATAGCTGCAGAGCGTGTCATGCACGCCCTGAGCATCTAGGACACATACTATCTAGTTTTACAGCTCATGGGGGAACGACCTACATCCAAAGGCACAATGCGGAACTAAGAGTGCTTTATTACCATCTCTGTCACTCTTATGGCATTAGCCCAAATTCCTCTCCGCTAAACGCTCCTAGAGAAATAGAGTCAATTGTCGAAAATGAGAAGTGCCGCATATACAGGAACTTCATATTCTCGACAATTGTTTCTGTTGCGCACTCGAGGCCTGACATAGTTCTTCTTGACTTCGAGAAACGAACCATGTTCGTTATCGAATTTTCGGCACCAGCTGACAAAAACGTCACAGCCAAGGAGAAAGAAAAGAAAGAGAGGTATAAAGACCTTATAAAGGAGTTGCGACGGTTATAACCGGAATATTCTGTTAAGCTAATCGTCTTGATCATCGGCGCTCTTGGAGGTGCCAAGGTTTCACTGGTTAATAGTCTGAAAAGCATCCCTGCGTGTCAACAAAATGCGGAGACACTTGCGGGGAAAATGCAGAAGGCGGTCGTCCTTGAGTCGCTCCGTGTCCTCAGAGTGCACGAGACTTTTGCCGGATCATCGTATTCAGTTCGTCGCAGACTGTAACCATCGTGAGACGTGGTTACAGCTGAAATTTTACCGCGATTTCGCTGGAAGCGGGTGTACTTTTTCAGATTAGCACCCGCTCCCGGCGAAATCCTGCGGTTGTCCTTATGACAAACTTTTAAATATATAGTTTATATGTAGACTAATACATATAATCTATATATTATATATAGTACAAATCGATAATATTGTAATATAACTTATATTATTAACCTTAATATTGTTTATTAACCAACGGCCATACCACGCTGAAAAACCTAGTTCTCGTCAGATCACTGAAGTTAAGCAGCGTTGGACGCGGTTAGTACTTGGATGGGTGACCATTCAAGAATACTGACATGAGTGCTGTTGGCACATCGTGGGTGTAGTGAGCCCACACTTGTAGTTATTTATAACTACAAGAAAAACCTAGAAACACTACCCGAATCGGGTAGTGTCACGCCTACCCTGAAAGGGAAATGGTTTAATGGTATAGAATGTTAATTTTAATTCGAAATATCAAATATGAAACTTATTAATAGATATTATTATTTATCGTTGACATTAATTTTATTATAATATCGTCGTTATACATATATTATATATATAGTTTATATGTAGACTCATACATATAATCTATATACTATATATAATATAAGTTAATAATATTATAATATAATTAATCTTATTAACATTAATATTGTTTATTAATGATAATTGAATTCTAAATATTAGTTATTAATTCTTGAATTCGTTATTTGGGACGTGCGATTCAATGGAAAATTACTTGCTCGTGATTGGTGCGCGGTACCCGCGGCGTGGGGTGCGCGAACCAATCAGAGAAATCGCTTGGTCGGGATTGGCGGGCTGCACCGGTGGCTCGGAGCACGCGAGCCAATCAGGAATCTAATACGTTCATGACTTAATTAAGATTCTTAGTAAAATAATGTGATATAAATGTAAACGCGGTAAACTTGAATTATATAATATATAAAATATTTATCCAAAGAAGAATTAATTGGGCTAAAACCTGAATGTCCGATATTTGGGACGAGCGGCCCAATCAGAAAATTCCGCGTTGGTGATTGGTGCGCCGTACCTGTTGCGTGGGGCGCGCGAGCCAATCATAAAATCATAAGTCCTATGCCTATAGATTTTTGGTTTTTAATTAATTCAAAAATTGCTAAATGTTCCATCTAACTTGCCATATCCAAACTTGCCTTACCTAATGTAATTATAAAACTTTTTCTCTGAGATACTGATAAGTGATCAGTTTATCAGCATCTTACGAGAAAAGTCTAAATGTTGGAATCTATTGTACTGAAAGGCAAGCCTGGAGCAGGAAAATTAGATGATGGCCTTAGAGTAATATGACTGGGACAAAGCAAGGTTCGTCGAGGTAAGAGTTGGGTATTCAGATTGGTGAAACAATTATTTGTGAGAATCACAATTAATAGTTCTTAAGATTCGGAATTCTCAGCTCTCCCTTTTTATGTATTGAAGATGTATATGAAGGCATCCCATCTACCAAATTTGATAAAATTGCGAATAGTTGCATATAATTCCATTTTTTTTTAGTAGAATTGCGAGAATCCAAAATAAACCAAGTTTAATCCTTAATATTTCAATACCATTCAAAGATCATTAAAATAATTCAAAAGATTACAAGTGAATTCGAAGAAAAATTCGATCACCGTCAGTGATCCTAGCCTTCATTTTCATTTTTTTCGATAAACCGGATTTCAGTGAGCCAATATTATATCACGAACAGGTATGAGTAAAAAAATTAATTTTTTGGAAAGCTACTTTAGAGTTTGATCAAACTCGAGCCCACCCGACTTAAACAGATACTCATTCGTAATCGCATGTATGCATCCTTATCCTTGCATACACGGCTCTACAAGGATGGACGAACCATTTCCCTAACTGCTCGTGGGAACAAGAATGACACCAACAAACCACCAAAAAGTTGTAGATGTGGTTCCCTAGAGTTCTGGGTGCTGAAAATAATTTAGATAGAAACACAACGACGCACAGTGGGAGGAATCAGGAATTTACTGTTCATAATCCACTACAGCCCACAATTCTTGACCAATTTGATGTTTTTTTTTAGAAATACTCAGGATTAAATCCTGCAGAACGATTCAGGCCCGATTTTTTAATTTCATCCTGTGGAATTTATTATTTAAACAAATATAACGCCAAAATTCGAAATTTTACGCATATTATTTGTTTTCTCCAAAGAAAATGAGAATTATTGCAGATACACTTCAGGAAAATAAATATACTGTTTGAGATTTTAGCCAATTGTTATAAACAATGTATATAAAACATTATTTTCATAAAGTCCTCAACCGCAACAAAAAACTTTATCTTGATTAAAAATGCCTTGATATCTCGTAGGAATAGTATTTAGAGTAGAAAATAACTATTAGTTAACAATTAACATTATTATAAATATTCTAATAAACAAAATGTATATTTCATTCGAAGTTATGTTTTTCTCATCAAATAACTTTCCAATTAATTCTAAATTATAATAAATAGCTGCAGAAAAATATGAATGCTAAATATTTGTATTGTTAATAACAATATTATGAACAAATGTAAAAATTTAGCGTTTTCCATCGGGAAAAAAAGCTTTTTTTCTGCTAAACCATGTTGAAGCGATCTCAGTGGTTATATTTCATCGAGAAAGTGTGGCACCACCTCGCAATTGTTATTGATATTAATATTATTTGAAATAAACCGTCATATATAACAATTTTACGTCTGAATAAGCGGTTTTTGGTTATGATTATTTTAATGCATCTTGATAGTAGTACTTAAATAAGTAACTTTGTAAGTAATTCTTAATTAAATTAGGTTTTTTCGCCACATATACATATGTCCAAATTTAGTATATTCACTCTTCAAAAATTGTTGTGCAATACCAGCATTCTCGATTACTTAATTCAAAAGAAGACATGATAATTCTCGTTGCCTAAGAATATAAGCAGATTCATCAACTTTAAAACTACTACAATGAGATTCATTGAAGGAAGAAATTTTTCTCGTAGAATATTATAGTATAGAAAAAAATATAGCCAAATAATTTTTCTTAAATATATTGTACATAAGAGTTTAAATTTGCGATTATTACTTAATAATAGTATTAATTAAGAATTACCACTATCAAGATGCATTAAAATAATCATTACTTAAAAACCCCTTATTCAGGCGTAAAATTGTCATGCATGACGGTTTATTTAAAATATTTTTAATAACAATAACAATTGCGAGTTGTTGCCACACTTTCTTGATGAAATATAACCACTGAGATAGCTGCAAATATGATTTAGCAAAAAAATAATAATCTTTTTCCGATGGAAAATGCTAAATTTTTATACTTATTTATAATATTGTTATTGATGATACAAATATTTAACATTTATATTTTTCTGCAGATATTTATTATGAGTTAGAAATAATTTGAAAGTTGTTTGATGAGAAAAACATTACTTCGGGGGAAAAAATACAATTTGTTTATTGAATATTTATAATAACGACAATTGTTAACTAATGGTTATTTTCAACTCTAAATACTACTCCTATGAGATATTTAAGAATTTCCAATCAAGAAAAAGTGTTCTGTTGCTCTTGAGTACCTTATACAAATAATTGTTTACATAAATTGTTTATAACAATTAACTTGAATCTTAAACTGAAAATAAATGTCAAATTTTGACGTTCTATTTGTTTAAATAATAAATTCCACAGGGTGAAATTACAAAATCGAACCTGGAGTCGTTCTGCAGAATTTAAGCATTTCTAAAAAAAAAATCAAAATTGGTTAAGAATTGTGGGTTGTAGTGGATTATGAACAGTAAATTCCCGATTCATCCCACTGTGCGACGAATCGGCGAAACACTCACATTGAGTTTCGCATCAGTCTTTGTGAAATCAAGCTGCCTCTCCCGACAACTGGATATGAACGTAGAGCGCTTCGCCAACCGCTGCATGGACAAGCCGCACATGAAGAGGAGGAAGCGATATTAAGACCAATTGCGAAAAGCAGGCACCCCCTGAGAGATGATAGCGATTTCAGGACAAGAAGAAACATGAACATCCAGGTTCCTCCTAAGCCCCAAGACCTGGCTGTAATGGATGCCTCCCTCCGTGATGATATCTCGGTGGAGTCCGACCTCTGAACCATCAATTGTTCAGTGATGGTGCGGCGAAAGCTTTGGCTGATTCAAATCGAAGGCTAAAACTGACGATGAATCAAAAGACCAAAAGACGCTTGCATTAACTGAACAAGAAGATTGGATGGGCAAGATAGTATACGTCCCATATTCAGTGTGTGATTGACTGCATAGCGTCTGGTAGGCCGTTTACGGAAAGGGCCGGAGTGTTCGCCCACGAACTAAGGATCTACCATCACACATTGAACAAATCAAAGCTGCTGACAATCAAGCAGAATATTGTTGACAAAATGCGGGTATTATCTAACGCAAGGAGGAAAATACAGAAGAGGGAGGCGTGGGTCAGGAAGAATCAACAATTTATCGCTGAACCATCGCGCCTCTTCAGCGATCTCCCTGTTTATAATGAAGGTCCAATCGGATTAGCATAAAGGTAGCTACACTAACGTGAAGGTGAAAAACCACGTGAAAAGTGATAACTTTAGGTCCCTGTATATTGACAACTGGTGTATAAATGGACGAATTAATATAGGTTTACCAGGACTATAATTCAGCTAAGTTTCAACCCGATCAAAAAACAAAAAAATTTAGGTGAGAACACTTGACGTATTCTGCCCCATATAGGAATTTAGTGCTACTTAAATAAGACACTGAGAATGAAGACTAGGTAAAGTCCAAAAATGAAATTTCATATCAGAAACAAAAAATGTTTTTATAGTAGGGAGGAGAAAAAACGAAATGGGCTTTACCTAGTTGTCATTCTCAATTATTTCAAAATGCATTTCTTCATGTTTTAATATTATTCTAGAAAACAATTTTAAACCCGTTTGAAAATGAACTTTCATTGCAAAAAAACACCAGAAAGAAAAAATGAAACAGAAAAAGTGTCTTCTTATCAATATGTCTACACCTAAAGTACTTACAAATACAACAGCTCAATCCCTCAATTGCGTAATTTATGTACATCCGAATATCATAGTTCGACAACAAATACCCCGAAAAAAGCGGCGTAGGGAAATAATAGTAGAACTTTGATATTCAAACATCTAACTAAATTGATAGTTGTGAATGAAATGCCTGACGATGGTCTCTGTTCGGCTTTCCTCGATGATGCACTTAGAAGGTTGCCTTTGAGTCCCTCATAGCTTGTGTACACTTTGAAATGAATCGATAAATATTCCGACCTTGGGTGGAGCCGAAACAGGATAAAAAAAGTTTTCTTAATCACAGAGTTTTTGAATCATCATGAACGTTATTTTTTTCAAATTTTGTATTTCAGTTTATACAGGAGAAAATCTATTTTTTATGTAGATCTAAAAATAAAATAAAAATCTAGACGATTGACTATTTTTCCGTTCTTTGATGTGGGAATGGCGAAGCCTCACGCGAAGCTAGCATTAATAAAAAAAGTGTTGTAATTTTGCGTATGGCACAAATCAACAGCACTTAATTAGCACAAAATTCCTACGTTAGTGAGAATTTGATATGATTAATAGTTCAGGTTTTTACATTCTCATTCTAATGAGAAGGTATTGGTTTTATGTAAAATTTGACATAGTCGGTTTTCATCAAATCTCCACGTTTTGAGACCCCCTGAGCTAGAAAAAACGATTTCTACCAAGGTGTCTGTCTGTCTGTAGTCTGTCTGTCTGTCTGTAGCCACGATAACTTTCGAAAAAATGATCAGATTTGATTGAGCTTTGGCACACTTTTTTATGGCCGAAAAATAGAGAACGAGTTCGTTAACCAGCTATTTTGGATGAAAATCCAAAAAGTGAGCACATTTTGAAAATTGTTGAGACCACTTTTTTTGAAGATTTGAAAATTCTATGTACGGTTATTAGTAGTACGCAAAATGACGAACAAAATATTCTTATGACTTTTCGTGATAAAAAAAAATTACTGGAGTTATAGCATTTTCAAAATTCCAAAAAACAAACGAAAATGAACATTTTAAGCCGAAAAACGCACGATATGAAAAAAAGTCAAGAGGAGAAAAACGTTGATTCCTGAACACCCTACAATATTTTCATAACAACTTTTTGAATTTTTTTTAAAATAAAAAATTCAAATTTTGATCGCACAAAAAATTAATGAAAAATCAAAAAAGCCATTTTGCTGTCAAACTATGCAAGATACCAGAAAAGATCCTCTCACCAAAATTGTGCACCTAAAAAAGATCTACAAATTTCTTATCATTCACTTTTTGATATGACGCGTAGTTTTTGTTTTATTCGTAAAAAACAGCATTGAAAATAGAAAAATCAAATTTTCAGACGAATATTACCAGCTACGAAAAAATGACCGAAACAAAATTTGTTCATCCAAGGAAGAGGTACAAATTTATTGTGACTCATGTTTCGATAGGATGCGTGGTTTTTGTTTTATTCGTGAAAATAACATTGACAGTAAAAAAAATCAAATTTTTGAAAAAACAATGCAAGGTACGAAAACATATAAATGAACAAAAATTGTGCATTCAAAAAAGACTTACAAACCCGTAATCAATTTTTGCGGTAAGAATATATTCAAAATGAAAAAATTAACTTTTTTGATAAACGGCACAAGCTAAAATAAAATGTTAACTAATAAAATTTGTCGCCTGAATTATATCATTACTTTTCATTTGAACTCAAATACAAATTTAGTAATTTGCATATGAAGAACATATAACACGAAGCACAAAGTACGCGCTCAGTGTATTTACCAAATCGCACGCCGTAAGTGCGCTCAAACTTTTTTGTTTCTATCATACGGTTCAAATGATTTTCAAATCAAATATCGAGCGCGAAGCGCGAGTGTCTGGATGAGAATGTGTTCCTTAAGGTCGATAGAACCTTGAGTAAATAAAGTTCCTTTTCAGTCTAAAATAAAAACAAATTTAACAATCACTTAATATGTAGAGGTTTTGATAATTTTATAATATTTGCAAACAAACTTTTTCTTTTCATCGAAGTCGAACACGAAGTTCAAAAATCTAGAGGAGCCGAGCGTAAAGCGCGACGTAAATACGCCCGAGCGTAAAGCGCGACGTAAATACGCCCGAGCGCGTAGCGCGAGGTGAATACATAATCGAGCGCGAAGCGCGAGATAAATATATGATCGAGCGCGAAGCGCGAGATTCAACAGTCGCGCGCCCCAGGCGCGCTCAAACTTGCGAGCGAAGCGAGCCGCGCGCCAAGCGCGCGATGAGAATGTGCCCGCGTAGCGGGCAGATTTTTTTTGTTTTGACAGTGCCAGTTTCAAGTGTGCTTGTGGTAACAACCAGTTTTGAAAAAAAATTATAATGCACATTTTTTCATGCATACAAGGTTGTGGACAAAAAGCTTGTGGACTAGGCTTAACAAATGTCTCATTTTAATTATCCCGAAACGGGGATGTGGTCACCCTCGAAGTACTCTCCCCCTAACAGAATACACTTAGTCCAACGTTTCTTCCATTCTTGCAAGCAGTGCTGCTCCTTTAGGAGCTTCATAGTTTCTCGTTTTATAGTATTAACATCCCCAAAATATTCACCCAGCATAATATTTTGCACTCTGGGGGACAGCTAGAAATCGCAGGGTGCCTCATCAGTCGAATAGGAAGGGTGGTCCATGGTAGTGATCTTGTTTTTCGACAAAAACTCACGCGTAAGGAACGGGGTGTGTGCGGGTGCATTGTCCTCATGCAGGGTCCACGTAATCCCGCCAAAAATTCGCGTCGTGCACATCGCACACCTTCACGCAGATGAGTCAGGACTTCAACATAGAATTTAGCATCAACAGTTTGACCTGCTGAAACATATTCATGACGAAAAACTCCACGAATGTTGAAAAGACGATAAGTATGGTCTTGATTTTTAAAAGACTCTTGCGCGCTTTTTTGGTGCGATCCACCCATTTATAGACAGCACTAACGTCTGGTTTTGCGGAGTTTTACGAGAAATTTGGTCGGGTAAAACTTCTCGCTCCATTCCGCCGACATGACCAAAAGTATGCTCACAAAAATAGGCACCAAAAGCAGAAGTCTGTGAGAGGGCCGTGACCCAACTTTTACTGAGGACACGTGAGGCTCCCCCTAGATGTTGCATCACTGTAGAAATTTACAGCGCTGCCATGTCGGAAGAAAAAATATTATTGCATGTTGCACATGCTAATAGTCCTATGTCTAACTCCAGCTTCACGCACCTTCGTAATTCACCCGTCAACCTTCTGACCTTAAAGGTTGATGGTTGCGAGTTTAAATCTCATTACAGTCAATTTTTTTCGGCCTTTTTAAAAATTTCCTTTTATTTATTTAAAAGTCTATTTCTTAATTTTCCTGGCAATGTTATGCGCAAATCAATTTTTCGTATTTTTATTATTTCTCGCTTTTTATTAAAATTATTTATTTTGTAAGTCTTTAGTATTTACATTATTAAATAAAAGTAGGATAGTACTGTTTACAATTATTTTAAATTATCGTCCTTACTTCCAATAAAATATACGATTCTCCAAGAGAGAAATGATACAAATATTATAAATGGAGCTTTTGATCAAACAGAATTATTAAAAATTTATTATTTACGCAATTTTATTTAACTTTATGAGGAAAACAAGTAAATAGGCGTTTCAATTGATAAAAAGAAATTGAAGAAAAATCAGAAAAATTTGAATACGAGGGAGCTACGAGGGAGGTTGCCATATTTTGTATTTGTATTTTATTTTTATCACATTCGTATTGTACTTATTCAGACAAAGCACCTAGAGCTAGGTAGCCCTCTGAGAAACATTATATACTACATGATAAATATAAATATCGGACATTCATAAGTGATATAGCATACATTGTATTAGGTAAATGCATTAGGTCTAGTGATAATTCAATTGGTCATAAAAAAGGAAAAAGTGGTCGTAATAAATGTCGGCAAATAAATCTCCTAGTAGTAATCTTTTATACAAAAAATACGAAACAAAAGAAAAAAATTTGATCCCTCATTTCCTTATTCATTTGACATCTATTTCTTCAAAAAGTATGAAAGAACTTGAGGTTTTACTGCATGTTAAGTTTTCGTACACTCACCTAACTTTATTTGCATCATTAACAAGTATGTTGAGTGGACTGACAGCTTGTGAAAGAACAAAGTATGCCCAGTCAAAGGCATCTTTTACATATAAAGCACCATAACTGCTGCGACCAATATCATTGCCAGGCGTTAATGGATCTTCTATACAAAGTAACGATGGACGATGTCCATCTTTCATCTCCCGCTGAACCTGAAATTAAAGAATTAGTATTGACTTTTCAGAAACGAGGCAATCTTCACGAACTGAATCAACTAGTCCAGATGCCAACCCCATTTCTATCTGATCAGCTTCTCTTTTTATTCTTAAGTAAAATAATGTCCTGAACCCAAAAATCTTAGGCACATATCTGGCAAATGTGCCGTCCTCTAGATATTCGAAATTTTTTTTCTAATCGTTAGATGAGCTTAAGGGAAACAATAGTAATACATACCTACATCTTTTCTATAAGAAACACTAATCCCTAAAGTTAGGAATTTTACAGAAAACAGAGTTTCTGTTGGAAGTCTTTTTTTCGCGTTGCAACAATTAGTCATTTTACATGAAGAAAGTTAGTTTAAAAGTTTTGAGAAAGCCACTAAGGTCTCAAAATGGATATGCTTATTTTTTTAAGTAATACTGAATTGATTGTATAGCCCAAGATTGCGAAAATATAATACATGCACATGGTAGGCCCGTTGGATATCTAAAGACTTAGGTACTGTGCAAGGATTAAGAGGCACATTGAAGCTGTATACCCCTAACCCTTGCACAGTATCTACGCCTTTGGATCTCCAGCAGGCCACGTGCGCGACCCGACCGTGCGTTTCTAATGGTTAGCTGACCGACCCCTTAATAATGATTTTGAGTTGATCCTAGTTCTTTTCACGTTTTATGTTAGTGTCACTGGCACATCTGTGACATCATGTTTGAAATATAAATTGGCTCTCACATAATACTTTCTTATATTTAAATAAAATATAAGTCAAGAAGGAATAGTAAGGAGTAGTATCACCCCATGCGTTAGGTGAGCAACCTCCAAGAGATCGTTAGTGTTTGCCAAGCATTCAAGCCATATATCGCTTCAGCGCACATGCGCATTACCGTTGCCGTGTAACGTGTTATACCCACTCCATAACATGTGAAGCAACAACAGCAAATGCGCACGTGCGCGGAAGCGATATATGGTTTGCATGCTTGGAAAACACTAGCGATCTCTTGGAAATTGCTCGTCCCACTCCCCACTTGCAGGGATATTAATCCGCACTATTTGTTCGTGATATGCGTATAAATATATTGGAGTAAATGAAAATGTAAAAAAAAATATTCAAATTAAAGTTATAACATTTCTTTTCCAACATACACATAACGCTGATGAGAATTCGATTAAAATTTTAGGCGCATATAATTCTCATTTCATATTATGTAAAAAATAAAATTCCATTTAATTACCGTCAAATGGGATAATTTCGGACATGTGAGGTAAATTTGGACACTCCTAAATTCCCTAAATTGATAGGACAAATTACTCAAAACTGTTCCAAAAATGTGGAATCAGTTCAAGCTATATCCCACCGGGGCCTCAGATATCCCTCGGGACCCCCTATCCCACTGGACCCAATAGGGTGGTCCGAAAAATTGACTGTCCCAATTTTTCTCAATTTGTTCGTTTTTCGGAAAAGAAATCCCCTGTTTTTTATTTAGAGTCGATCAACATTAAACCGTGCCTCTGGGATTTTGAAATTAACATGCGATTTTAGTTTAGTTACTTCTTAAGCAATGTTCAAGGAATAATTTCCATCCAGTAACTTTTTATTTTGACCGCTTCAAACCCTTGTATTGTGCCCATAAATGACCAAAAAATGAAAAATAGCAGTTTTATGTCAAATTCATGCTAAAGACGGTATTTTTTATATTTTTCCAACATGAGTTATTTTTATTCAATAAGTGGCAATTTTCTAAGTCTTCTTTAAAACTAATTTCCAATTATGCAAACAATTGTAATTTGTTTTAATCATTTTCCCCCCTGTAAAAGCCCTGTAAATGCATGGATACAAGGTACACGTGTGTGATATGCCATGACGAGTATTTACACTTTTTGATAGGAAAAAGAGAAAAGGTGAGATAAGGTGATGAAAGATGCCTGTGTTCAGATGGAGAGGGAAAGAGAGAGAGAGAGAAAGTTTATTTGTTCTGGGCGACGTCCGTAAGAACAAGAATAAATGTACATTGGTACGCATGTTAAACTGGCACATGCGTCCGTAAAAACCCTTACAATGAGCAACTCCATAAAATCTTCATAATAATAATAACAGGTACTTCTTACTTTCTTAGTATACTATATAGATAATAATAATACCTTATAATATATAATAAGAATAATATTCTCTCATCATCATCTACATACCCTCACCATATTCTATGCTTTCTTCATTAAGCAGATACTCAAACATTCTCCATACAATGAAGGATTTCTGGAACGTTATCGTGCAGCTACGCGGGACCCGTAGTCTCTCGGGTTGGAGGAGAACGCTATCAGTAATCGCAGGTAAATACAATATTTTTGCCCCCGCATGCGCGGCTCTGCGGGGGCAGACCGTATATTTCCCTAGCTACTAGTGGGATCAAGATGCAGCCAAAAGAAAAGAAAAAACAAAAGTGTGGGTAAGCAGTTAGGAAGTGAACTGGGTTTCCGAGGAATTGGACATGAGCTACAAGATGGAGGTGAGAAGGGTCATGACAATTGCGAAGCAGCATATAGATGAAAACGCTGAGCTCATCAAAGAGCTAGGAGCATACTGAAAAATATGTATGACTCCTGCAATTGTAAGAAGAACATGTTCATGTCAATTAGACACGGACTGAAAGAATTCGGGAAGAAGCTTGAGAAAGCTAAGGAGAAAGCAGGTCTGACAAAGAACACGAGCCACAAGGGGACCCAGACCGGAGAAGCCGTGAAAACTCCCACACTCATTTATGGGAAGAGGACGAGGGAGGCCACCATGATTCCCCGAAGCCGAAGGCGACCAGACCTACACCAAAGAAGCTGAAGACACGCACTGGTGCAGCGGCGACCTCAACCCCCAAGAAGGAGGATGAAGTGGTTAGATTGGCACCCAAGCCCACCAAGAGAAATTCAGACACATCAGCACAATAACGATATAGTATGCACTGATTTAAATGCCATCAAGGATAAAGTAAAATGCCTTCCAGAATTACAACACCAACTGGAGGTCAACTATCAGAAGCTCGAGGCCATCACGAAATAGTATACTGAACTTAATAATCAGGTATCAGCATTGACTGCTGAGAATGAAAATCTAAGTTCTAATATAGAAGTTTTACAGGATGGGCAGAATAAACTTATTCAGAGAGTAGAGATTACGGAAGCTCGTCAATGTGGAGACAGCCTTGTAATCTCTGGGCTGCCTGAGAAGGAGGGAGAAGACTTACAAAGTTGATGTGCATAATCTCCACAACTCCTAATGTCAAATTATCTCCACCTGAAATCTTAAGTGCTCAGCGCCTGGTTCCTAAAGTCTACCCTAAAGCTTCCAAAGATACAACATCATATATTGGGGCTGCGGCAACTTCGGGGACATCGACGAATGCTGGTACACAATCCTTTTTAATCAATCAATTCACCTTTTAAGATCTCGTGTCTACATCAATGAATACCTGACATCGACTACTCTGATTAATTCTCATCGAACAGTGTGTGAAGTGCTTGACCAGTTTAAATATTCAGATATAAACACGTGCCATGTGAATATCAACTGCCTTAAATCGTATACTGACTTACTGCGCGCTTACTTAAATAATAATACATTTAATATCAGTACGATAAGTGAAACATGGCTCTCTGCTCAAAATTAATGACAATATGGTTGCGCTTAATGGCTTTACGCTTATAAGAAACGATAGGAATTGTAGGAGGGGTGGTGATGTGGCTGTTTACATTATTAATGGTCTCTTTTCTAATGTTCTGGAAGTTTCTTTTGAAATATTTAATAAACTTAAGTATATAATTGTTGAAATCTATAGTCAGGGGATGCAACCTCGGACACATGGCTTTACTTGTATATTGTTGATGAAGACAGAAAGGTATCATCCAGCTACCAATCTGTTGTGCCTTTTTCGGTAGGATATATTTTAATTTAGATAAACTATACTTGGAAAATATGCTTATTAAAGCCTAAAAGAATGTATCGAGATATGCGTGTCTTTAATAAGGATGCCTTTCTTTCAACACTTCAATCGTCAGAGTGGCTTGATATTGCATCTCTCCATGGTGTGGATGAAAAGAAAGTGTTTTTGAATGATGTTCTAAATACAAAAAAGTAATCGTATGTCCACGGATGAGTGATGGCATAAAAAAATTGCATAAGAGACCGGGATATTGCTTATAAGTCCTGGAGGAGGGTCGGGAGTACAGCTCTGTATGATAGGTATAAGCTGTTGACGAACCATGCCACTGCTTTAAACAGAGAAACAAGGGATCGATACAATGCTCCGAAATTACAGGGGGTCACAGAAAGTGGAAGTCTGTGGAGAGAAGTGAGGGCTCTTGGTTTGGGTAAACCAAAATGTAAGGAATTGCCACTAGTGTGCTCAGTTAATGATATCAAAGCTTATTTTCTTTCAATTTGTGGTAACCCTTCGTATAACATAACAACCAAATGGCTCTCGGATCTTCTTTACTTTGGCTTTGACGACTCCCATTTTCACTCCGGTGATATTTCTTCTCTCTCGCTTGTCAACAGTCTAAGCAATATAAAAACTGATTCGAAAGGAAGCTATGAAGTAGGAAATGTTTATTTGAAAAAAAAGGTAATAATTTTTTGCCGAGGCGTTGCATAATTCGTGCACAGGCTGCGGCCTGGCCGGTAAGACGTTACTAAAGCGTTAGGTGGAACTCCGTCGCAGAGGCCAGTCACATACAGGTTATTTTTATTTTAAATACGACAAATCAGCACTTATTCTAAGTTACATGAAATGGGTACTGATAATTCAAAATCACTAGTGTTAATTTTTTGGCAGTATTAAAATAAAAATATATAATAACTAAACTCAAGAAGATAAATAAAATAAAAAAATTAAAGTGCAAATGCTATATTTAGCACAGATTTTGATTGTTAAATATTAATTATTTAATTAAACACATAAAACACAAGAGTTGTAACTTTCACTTCAAAAATAATTGTAGGTTAACTTGCAAGTTAATTTAGCCAGATTTTTTTTTAGTTAAAGCCTATTATTTTCACTTTAAAACAATAGTAGTTTTCTATTTTGTTTATACTCTCTCCCTTTTACGGCTTTGAGAGTCTTTACATAACCATCACATGAATTCTTACAAACAAGCCTTATATACTATCGTACCACCTATTTGCTACATATCTCTCTCTCTCTCTGTTTCTCTCTGTCTATTTTGTCTCTCGACACAAGTTCAGTCATCTGCCTTAGGAGCGGCAAGAGAGTCAAGTTCAACTTCGACCTCTAAAGCTTCTTCCACAAAATCAGTTGTTGCTCATTCAACTAGTTAGCCACGATTAGTTCTGGTTCGATTCTCAACGCTAAGGCCTAGAAAGGAGATGATTTCCAGTATGAGAAAGAAGAAATCACTATATGTTAATGAAGTATGTTTGGATCTGGGAAAATCTCGTCTTTACATTAATCAATACCTCCCTGCAGCCACATACAACTTACTTCGCTCAACTAGAGAAAAGGCTAAGTTACTATCGTACAAATATGTGTGGCAGGTAAACAGTGTGATCCCTGTTAGCCGGAAGGATAAGGATCCTGTAATCAGGATTCTATGTCAGAGTGACCTTGACCTTTTGACTGAATGACTAACTCCTGAACAAAATAGATCCTTGCCTCTGAGTAATGACCCTGACACCAATACTGTCTCTCACAACTCGCTACTAAAAATCTGTCACATTATTATTAACTCACTAAAATCGCATATCAACTTACTTCATGCTTACTTAAATCATAATATATATCATGTCATAGCGATAAGTGAAACACGGCTAACTGAAACTACTAGTGATAATATTGTTTTTCTCGATAGTTATTAGTTTGTGCGTAGCGATAGAGATGGTAGGAGGGGTGGGGGTGTTGGTGTGTATGTCATAAACGGTGTTTTTAATGAACTAGAATTAATTATAATGGAAATATCTTGTCGTGCCATGTCACCGCTGCTACTATCTGTTGTCTATAGAAGATCTCATGGTCAATACCTACATAATTTTGAATCCTCTTTTTTGAGATTCTTTCATGCATATGAAAATATTATACATATCGGTGATTTCAACTTTGACTTAAATAGTCGGGAACGTGGATCTTTATATGTAAAGGCCTTATTTGAGTAGCTCGATCTATTTATAGTGCCGTATTCTGCAATGCACCATAGTCCGATCTCTGATACCAGGTTGAATCTATGTGGAGTAGATGATGAGAGAAAAATATTCCCAACTCATCAATCAACAGTGCTATTCGTAGCTGGACATGAAATCATTGCAATTGAATATGCTTGGAAATTTAGTATTTCTTCTCAAGATAGAAAAACATACTGTGATATTCGTAATATGGATGAGGGTGCCTTTCTTACTAAATTGCAGTCTGTGGAGTGGGGTGCATTCGAAGGTTATATCTCTGTAAATGAGAAACAAATCTTCATAAGTAGTGCCCTCAATGCGGCTATGGATGAATTTGCACCCTTATGCTCGTTTCTCCCACGAAAAAGTTTTTGCCTCTGCATGACGGAAGAAATCAGGAATATGATAAAGGAACGGAACCACGTGTACAAGATTTGGAAAATAGTTGGAAATCTAGAATTACATACTGATTATAAGACGATACCACTCTGGAAACACCAGTTCTCGTAAGATCACTGAAGTTAAGCATTGTTGGGCGCGGTTAGTACTTGGATGGGTGACCATCCAGGAATACTGCGTTGCTGTTGGCCCGTCGTGGGTGTGGTGGGCCCACATTGGTAGTAAATATCCACCTAGAAACACTACCCGAATCGGGTAGTGAGGCAATGAACTTTCGAGTTCAAACTGCTAATCAATTTTTTTTATTTTTTTTTTATAAGACTTCGAGAAATGGCGTTACTCGAAAGCTTAATGAAGCAAGGGACTTTTATAATGCTATAATATTTGATAGTGTAAATGATTCTAGAAGTCTGTGGAAGGAATTAAGGGCTCTGGGATACGTCAGGCCTAGGTGTGAAGAGCTGCTACTTGTATGTTCAGTAAATTAAATGAATGCCTACTTTCTCTCTATTTGTGGTAACTCTGTATATAATGTAACAGAGCCAGCACTCATTCACCTCCTGAATTTTCCTTTTGAGGATTCTCGATTATTTTTTGAAGACATAACTCCCCTTTCACTGACTGAGAGCCTGGATAACATAAAAACAGAGGCTAGATGGGTTGATGGACATTCTTTAGGCTTTGTTCTAAAGGCTTTACCAGTTCTTTTTCTACAAATAATTTATTTATTTAACTCATCGTTACAAACCTTCGTTTTTCCTGAAGAGTGGAAGAAGGTTCTCATAAAGCCTATTAACAAGATTAAGGCTCCTCAGCATGCTGGAGATTATCGTCCTATTGCAATACTCTGTTGCCTTTTGAAAGCATTGGAAAGAACTGTTTATGATCAAATGATTGAATACATTGAATCTAATAACTGTTTAAGTGCTTATCAGTCAGGTTATAGACATGGTTTTAGTACGCAGACGCTATTGCTCAGGGTCACTGACGAAATTCGAAGAGGCACTGATAACCGAATGATGACAATTAAGGGCCTGTTTGATTTTCGTGAAGCCAACGGCCATGCCACGCTGAAAAAACCAGTTCTCGTCAGATCACTGAAGTTAAGCAGCGTTGGGCGCGGTTAGTACTTGGATGGGTGACCATTCGAGAATACTGTGTGCTGTTGGCATATTATGGGTGTGGTGAGCCCAAACTTGTAGTTATTTATAACTACAAGAAAACAATCCACCTAGAAACACTACCCGAATCGGGTAGTGTCACGCCTACCCTGAAAGGGAAATGGCTTAATGGTATACATACATTTGATATGGTCCCTCATATGATTCTTTATTAAAACTTAAGAATTATGGATTCTCGGCTTCAGTACTTCAGTGGTTGCCATCATATTGGAACTGTTATCAAGTACTCACTTCATATGCTTTTTGTGGATGATCTTCGAATATACATCCAGTGTAATCTAGATAAAATCAATGAGACTATTGATCTAATTAATCGAGATGTAAGGGCGATATATGAATGGTCAGAAACTAACAAGCTTAAAATTAATGTTTTCAGATCTTTATATACAAAAAATCAATAAAATTTCATTTATAAAAATTCCATCGTTTGTGAATTTCTGGTGAACTTCAGCAATTAAAATTAGAACCTTGCAATTAAAACGATACGAATTGAAAGTACTCGTTAATTCCAATAAAATCGCAGCTAATGGTTACGTTCCGATATTCATACCCGAAATTGAATGCACTCACCAGATTCAGTAACTGATCCGAGTAAATTTCACTTTGAATAAAAAAATATCAAAATTCTAACAAACTCAGCTATATGCGTTAGTGAAAAAATATACCTCTCTACGCGCAATGGGCCGTTCAAATAGTACGTGACGACTTTAGTGTGTGTGGGGGGGGGTCACCCCGATCGTTATGTCAATGTTAAACTTACACACACTATAGAAAAAGTTTTACGTGGGGGCAGGGGGTCAGAAATGTCAGGAAAAAGGGTTACGTATTTTTTGACCGGCCCCTAATCTGTATATACACTATACTTATATTATTATTATTATTATTCAATAATTTGTTTTTCGACCTAAGATCGATACAAATGAGTAACAATATAAGGTACAAATATAAACAAAAAGTAATCATATGCGGCCAGATTGAACAACAGAATAGAATGAAGTATATTACAAAAATTGTATAAAGGAGGTTTGAGAGTATCATAACAATCACGTCTCCAGAATGAATGATCTAATTTGTAGAATTTGACGGACGTACAATGCAAATTTGCGCAACTCGCGTGGACAATTAGGAGTTTAAAAGACTCAACCAATACTGACTATTGACTGTCGTGGTTGCTGGCTGACCTAAGATTGATATTCTTGAGTCTGAGTAGGCAGGATAAACAGCTAGTAAATGATAAAGATCCTCTGTTACAGAAAGGTTACATATGGGGCAGAGTCTAGCAGGATCATAAGTAAATTTATATTCTCCAAAACGTATATAACCCCTGATAGAGCCTAGAAGTCTGAGTTGAGCAATGATAGAAATTATATAAAAAGGGAATCTAAGATGCAGGTATGATTGAAAGTCCGGATACAGTTTAAGATGGGCGAAGACTTGGAGACTACTTGAATGGAGGGATCTTTCATAGTCGGAACGCCAGAGATAGTCAGAAAAGTTATTTAGAAAAACATCCATGTTTTCATCGAGAGACACATAGTCCAAGTCAAGCCACATTTGCTCTGAATTACTTAGAGTAAATATATTTTTGAGCTGGAGAACCCAGTTATACTTCGGATTGCCATCAGGCTTTAATGGCATTGCCTTCAATTTAAGAAAACATGTTTTAGGATACCTATCATCAGGCATACCCAGCAACCTCGACAACCATCTTAACGCTTTCTTAAAGATATCGAAAGCTAACTGTAATCTACCTGTCTCCAAGCGGAGGGCAAAATTCGGCGAGTATGATGGCAAGCCTAGTATTTTCTTAAAGAAAGAGGACTGTAATTTCTCGACTGAATCAAAGTACCTTAATCCCCAGACTTCTATTGCGTAAAAAAGAACACTAAGCGTGAGGCTACGAAAAAGGGCAGTCTTAGTTTGCCAGATATTAGATTTAGATGCAAATAAAATTCTTGAAACAGCACCCATAGCAATATTCGCAGCAGACATTCTTTTTATGAACTCTTTATAAAAAAGACCCGAATCTGATGTGTTCACACCGAGATAGACGAATTCGCTCACTACTTCCAGCTGAGTCTGTGCGTAGAAGCATTTGTTATCACATGGCCGACCTTTGTGGTATGCCATAACTTTTGATTTTGCTTCATTGACCGTTAAAAAATTGCTCATACAGTATTGCGCGATAAGGTTAATTTTTGCTTGTAAGTCAGCCTGAGAGTAACCGAATACGACTTTATGATCAGCATAAGCAAGCAGGATAACGTCACATAAGTGATCTATTGAAATTCCATGCATACCGTGATTTCTTAAGTACTCTTCTGGATCATATATGAAAAGCGCAAAAAGGAGAGAACTAAGGATCTCTCCTTGAAGCACCCCACGAGTTACCTTGACAAACGAAGTCAAACCCTCGCAAGTACGAATGGACATGTTAGCGTTATCGTAAAGATTTTTTATAATTCGTATAAATTTAGTGGAGATGCCTATCCTTAGAAGTTTACGCCATAGATGACAGTGGTTGACTGAATCAAAAGCCTTTTTGAAATCTATATAAAAAGCAAAGATTCGTCGCTTTGGTGTAGACAAATGAATCTGAATTAAAGAATTTAGGGTGAAAATGTAGTCTATACAACTTCTTCCAGGCCTGAAACCGGCCTGATTTACTGGAAGAATGTTTACCTCGTTAACCCACGCAGTCAGTCTTGTCAACAGAATCTGAGAGAAGATCTTAGCAATACTATTTACAAGGGCAATTCCCCGGTAATTATAAGGAGCAGATTTATCGCCCTTTTTATGCAACATAAATGCATGCATTATAGCCCAGCTAGATGGGACTCTTTACTCAGCCCAGATCTCGCCGAAGAGGCGCCCTAAGTACTGTACCCAATTTTCCGGAAGGTTTTTAAAAAATTCATTGGGAATCCCATCCTCACCTGGCGCTTTATTACATTTGCATTTCAATAAAGAGTCTTTAATTTCATCATTCGAGTTATTACAGTCCTATAAAGGGTGTTCCTTTACAATCCACTGTATGCAAAGGGGAGCCTCAATCGGATAGAGAGAAAAAAGAAAGTCTTGCCATACATGCATGCTTACATTGTTAGTTGAAGGAGACCGCAGTCTAAATCTATTGACCGCTGTCAAAAAATCCTAAGGATTATTACAAGCCGCCAGTGAATTCAGCAGTGAGGATTCGTATTGCCCCTTCTTGGACCTACGTAACTCCAGAAAAGATCTTTTGATCTTGTTGGATGATCTCTAGTTGGAACCACGACGCGTCTAAATTGCTTCTTTAGGTTTTTCCGCAAACACCCGACCATTAGTTAGTCATGTCTTCCAGTTGAGGGACTTCGGTTTCGTGGTTATTTTGCTGTACACTCAGTTCACGATAGAACCTTCTTTCATCTGCCGGAAAGGTTCGATTTTGTTGCTTTTTGCACTACTTCTTTTGTACCGACGCAGTCTAGCAGTAAGAATATCAAGTCTCTGCCGTTGGAAATCTATAATCTCATCCAATATTGCTGATGTCAATGTCTCGATGTACCGAGGGGTGTATCAGCTCTCTGGCTCTATTTCCTTATTTAGATTGCGTCAATCGACCCAATTTGCACCTTACTTTGCTGACATTCATATCCAACTTGATCTCCCATGGTGGATCTCGTTCCCTCACTGGGACAAAGACTGCATTTGTACGCCTAGATCTGCGGCCCAACGTTCTAACGGCTGTCACAGCTGAATAATATGCAAGAGTTTGCACCTCTAACGCAGTTTGTGTTGCGTTCAAATGCATGGGTAAAACCTTGCTGTTCAGGTGTTTTATTAGTGCACGCAGATCCTTTGTAATGTTCACCTTGGCATAGAATGCCTTTGTGTTGGTTCTACATGTCTGAACTCTGGTAAGGCATGACCAAAATTCTTCTCAAGGTACTGTAGTTTTTCTGGGATTTTTCTTTTCACATCATAGTTATTAATGTCCGCATGTGGTTCTAGTGGATCTGGTACTTGACGTACATTGACAATAGCTCCTATGCCTTCAGCTTCAATCAGGTCTTCGTTGTATACATCTTCCAAAGAAAAATCATCAATAGGAATAAATAAGAATATTATTATTATTAGTATTATTATACAGTAGAGCAGGGTAATAACTGCCTATAGCACTGCGGTAAAACCAGCTATTCCGACAGGCGACTTTCAGCAGTGCTTCTGAAAGTGGGAGGATGGCTGGAAAAAGGCAGTGTCTTCCAAAGGACAGTACTTTGAAGGGGATATCATCGCTATTCACCAGAATGAACTCTTACTCCTAGTACACCACAACGTCGGATACTTTTCAGACAGACTTCGTACATACAGGAACCATGCAGACTATACACGCGGACGTTGCTTTGCGATCGAGTCGCCAATCACAATAATGATTCCTAGTTGGCTTTGGTAACTTATCAGATCTCTTCTGAGACGGAGAAACTTTGAATATAATTTAAAACAAAATTAAAAACTTTTTAGGAGATTTTTAACGTATCTAGGCGCACCTGGGTATACAGATGCCCAGAACGCGCTTCAAATGCTACTAACTTGAACAGCTTCAGATAGACTCCTGTGCCTATCAGTTAGGCCCTATTTTTCACCCAATTTACCGAGCCCTAGCTCGGTACTTTCCCTACCCTACTCTCCTCCTCTCACTTCACAATTCACCACCCTTTCGAACCCTCACTTCACCACTCTACTCACCCTCATTGCTGATAATTTTCCCTACTTCCCCTCACTTACACTCACTTCCCCTTCTTCCTTCTTTCACCTTCCAATTTAGTAGGAATGGAATGGAAGTTTATAATAATAATGTGTCCCCTAAGGGTTTACATTTTCCTTGTACCCCTCCCTCATTCATTTACACCCCCCCCCCACACACACACTTACTTGGAGGTGGGAGGGGGACCTACAGTTTCAGGTGGGTTCCGAACCACGAAGAACAACAGCTTTAAGTACTTATAAAACCTTTTTCTCTGGAGGTACGGGTTCCACGACTCTTCGGAGATGAACAACTCCCTTGATAGGATGTTCATCGCATGGGCCGCCGAGGCTCTTCCAGAGTTCGAGGCGGGAATCGAACCCACAAGCTTCATGCTAAATGAATGAATTATACTAAAATATTACCTTTTTGTAAATGTAACAATTGGACCGCCATCGATTTTTTCGCATAATGGCTATTAAACAGATGCATATACCTAGACGAAAAAAAGGTTGCTCAATCGGTTGTAAATTGTGCCTCTTAGAAAGGTTTTTTGATTCTCATGTGAAATTAGGTATAACTAGACGCGTTTTTAGTTATATTTGGTTAATTTTCTTGTCAGTAACCGAATTTCCAATGGTAGTTGAGTAACCGGGTACCTCCTATGTCCTTTGAACGTCAGATACTGATGAATCTGGTAATTAATTTATTTTTATTATTTTTGACGTATACAGCTGATTGTTATGATCTATAGGGGTTGAGTCATGCCAACCCCCGGTAAGGTACATTGTGGCAAGTCACATTGCGGTAAGTCACATTGCGGCAAGTCACAACACGGAAAGTCACATTATAGCAAGTCACATTTGTGGCAAGTCACATTGCGGCAGCACTCAATATTAAAAATATAAAAGTCACAAAAAATAGCCAAAATGCGGCAAGTCACATATACGGCGAGTCATATTTGCGGCTAGTCACAGTGCGGCATCTCTTATTCGAAAAAATTTGAAGTCCAGAAAAAATTGGCACGTGTACCGGAAGACACCCCTGTGATTATTCACGGAAATAATCTAGTTCACACCCCTACCCCTTTCAAATAATACTTTTTGCTAATTTTTGGTTCACTCTACATTTTTTTCGAATGAGAGATACTGCAATGTGACTTGCCGCCAATTTGAGTTGCCGCATATGTGACTCGCCGCAAATGTGACTTGCTGCATTTTTGACAATTTTATGTGGACTTCATATTTTTCAAAATAAGAGTGGCCGCAATGTTACATACCGCAATGTGACTTACCGCAAATGTAACTTGCCGGAGGTTGGTATGATGATAAGCTTACACGGTTACCGGGGTACCCGTTTACCAGGTTACTAAACAAGTTACGTGTCAGCTTTGACTCTCAAAAACAATGATTGATAAAATGGCATAAAATAAATTTAAATCAAAGAGAGCGCGAAGTTATCTTAATAATGGGGATCCGAGAGGATTTAGAGTTTTTTTTACAGAAAATCGGAAAATTTTGAGTTTGAAGTTCGAATCAATACCCGGGTACCTGGTTACTGACAGGACGCTTGGTTGTTCCCGTATTTAATCATATTTTCAATTTTTATAAACATTCCTTATAAACAAATGCGCAATGAAGCACTTTTTCCACTTAAAAGCATCGATTCTTCACATAAAAGTATTAAAGTACACGTTATTTATTGTATTTACTTGCACTGAATCAGTATTTAACAATTTCTTTGATTTTTATAAACATTTAATCTAAACAAATACTATTTAATCAGATGGCTAGAATAGGGTCATCCACTAATTTTGTTTATTCTTGCATATTAAAGTATATGCTATAAAATCACTAATAATACTAGCATAGTGTAAAAAAACTTTTTTTCAAATTTATATTTGAAAAAGAAGAAGGGCCTGGCACGTTAAGCAGGTCAAAAATGCCCTTGGCTGGAACCAGATTTTCAATGAATCCTTTTCTAGGACTTGTAATTATAACTTTTTCCCCGGATTTTTGAACCCCCATCACCACCCCCATAGTCATGGTGGCTCAAAATGAGTTTTATGGTTTTTATTTCTTTACACATTTGTGTATTAGAAAAATCTGAAAAAATAGTACAAAACAAATAATTAGAATACAAAAAAAATTTCAGTTTTTTGGCGGGAAATTCAACTTTTTGAAAGAAATTCAAATTTTCGAACAAAAATTTTGTTCAAACATTTGTTGAGTACTGTTCCAAATTTTTCATAAATGAAAGGTCATCTTATGTGTTGACTTTCAGAATTTTTCAGATTTTTAATTGATGTGGACGGTACTTTTTTTAAATAAAAACTTTCACAGATGGCAGATATTATGGATTAATATTGAAATGCTGAATATTACTTATGATCACATGCTGTATTTTTTAATATTTCTGAATGTTTTAATTAGTGTGTGAAATGGAAATTCTTTACAAGTTTTGGATTAATCGTCGTCCCTATCCTCTTTAATTACAGGCACCATTTTATGTTGTACGAACAGTTTGCCCAATATTTCTGCTGGTCGAACGATTTTGACATGTTTTTCAAATAAAAAATTCGGGTAACGTCTCAATTCCGATGTGCAAAATTGCGAGTACATTGCATCGCGTTTGAAATCAACTAATGATTCCGAGGATATTTTGGCTCAAGAAGTTCAAGAAAAACGATGGAGTAGGCGAAAGATTTCTTTCAAACATATATGTTCATCGGATGTGGGAGATTTTCCGGAAATGACCAACAACGATCTCGAAATATTGTTCACGGGTTCGTATCAACTCAGTCAAGCTGTATCTTATTTAGCTGAAATGATGGACGATGACAAAGAAATTAACATTTGCTGCGCTAAAGAAACCGCGAACATTTTTAAAGTAGAAGTTCAGTCACGTCATATGAATCGTAGGCGTTATAAGTGTTTTCTTGAATACACGCCTGAATCCATTGGTTTCGAAGGAATTAAACGACTGTAATTTACTATCTATCCCATGCTTGATATTTGTCGAAAATCGCTCGACCAGCAGAAATATTGAGCAAACTATTCGTACAACATAAAATGGTGCCTGTAATTAATGAGGATAACGACGACGATTAATCCAAAACTTGTAAAGAATTTCCGTTTCACACACTGATTAAAACATTCAGAAACATTCACAAATACAGCATGTGATCATAAGTAATATTCAGCATTTCAATAATAATCCATGATATCTGCCATCTGTGAAAGTTTTTATTTAAAAAAGTACCGTCCACAACATTTAAAAATCTGAAAAAATTCTGAAAGTTAACAGTACTCAAAAATTTTTCGAAAATTTGAATTTCTCTAAAAAATCTGAATTTTCGGCCAAAACACTGAAAAATTTGTTTTCCAATTATTTGTTTTTTACTAATTTTTTCAGATTTTTCTATTACACAAATGTGTCAAAAAATAAATAAAACCCAAAAACACATTTTTAGCCACCATGACTATGGGGGTGGTGATGGGGGTTCAAAAATCCGGGAAAATAGTTATAACCTGAAGTCCTAGAAAAGGGCTCATTGAAAATCTGATTCCAGCCAAGGCCATTTTTGACCTGCTTAACCGGCTAGGCCCTTTGTACACATTTAAAATTCCTATTTCTGTCACACCTATTCCGCCATATTGATGTGACGTCAACACTGTGTTGGACTCCTTCCTGCTCACGTACGCACGACTGTTTATACCGCGCTCCTGATTGGTTCAGCTTAAACATTTAATAACTCAAAAACTAAAACTGCAACTTATTTTTGGAAAAGGAATTTTAGATTTATTTATTTTTATATACCTATATAAGTCCGGACACTTGAGTCTGGGACACCCTGTATATGGGATGCCGGGATGTATGTGAGCTATAACCTCTCAAAATCACATCGTTTATTTACGTAACAAGTGTTATAAAATGAGGTATTTATAAAAGCAATTAGGAATCTGTTAATTATACATTTTATAACAATTTTATATAAGTATTTATAAATGCATCTATACAAAGTGTGGTTAGGTTTTCTGGAGGCAATATTGCCAATATTGCATATAAGTTACGATTCGACTGAAGCATTTATCATTCTAAATTAACGTCATTCATCCCATTTACTTTTTTTTCGATTTCACACCTCGAGTCTCGCAGCAACGTTGAAATTATAGCACTTCACAAATCAATCACTTATCATAAGTGCAATAACTCTTGGATAATTATCCGAAATGACTTTAACGTATCCAAGCATACTGATACTCCATAAAAATAAACCCTTTTAGATAAAAAACGTTAATGATTGATTATTTCGATTGTTTTTATCAAACTGACCATGTATTTTCTTCAGCTTTGATGGCACGTGACGTCACAGCATGTGTTTCAAGTCATGAGAGCGCCACACGTTTCGTATCAAAAATCGACATTTCCGGTTGATATTTTGTCACTTTTAAATAAATTATTATAAATTATTAAATAAACAAAATTCAGTTTTTACTTCACATTTATATTCTTTGGGAGTCAAAGTTTATAAAAAGCTCAACTATATGGTAAACAAAATTTTTGTGGATGACCCTACAAAACACTGCGACATTTCTGCTTCCGTTTTATGGAGACAGGCATCTCCCTTGTGAAATATATTTTATGGGTGTACAATCCTAGTGTTTTTAACATTAGTATTTATAATGAATGTTTATAAAAATTAAAGAAATTGTTAAATACGAGTTCAATGTAACTAAATGTAATGTAGAAAGTATTTAGTAATATCTCCCTGTGAAAAAACGGGGTTTTTAGGTTGAAAAAGGATTCAATTTAGAATTTGTTGACAATGAATATTAATATAAATAATGAATGTTGCTGAATGCTGATGTAATTTAACTAATAATTACAAAAGAGCAGTTTATTAATACTTTTTTGCGTAATAAACTGTGATTTTATGAAGAAAAATAGCTACATTATGCATTTATTTATAATAATTGTTTATAAGAATGATAGGTATTGTTTAGTGTTAGTTCATTTTCACTAGAAATTATTCAGCATGTGTGTAGTTGTAATTTTCTGTGAAAGAATAATGTTTACACAATCAAAATTGTCAAAATTTTGCATTCATTTATAAACTTTGTTAATTAGTGATATCTCATAAGCAATTGCCCAATGGGAGCTAAAAAAATAAGTACCTAATCGATTTCAATGTACTTTCACTTACTTGAGTCTCATCAAAATAAGTGATTCATAGGAGCGATCCTCTTCTTGTCAATATAGCGCGTCGAGAGTTATAAATTTAAAAATAAAATCGGAAAAATAATTTAAAAAAAAAACTTTTATGTTTTAATGTCAACTTATGAAGGCCTTAAATATTATAATTCAAAAAAATTGTATGTCGATGATCTCCTTTATTACTTTTATTTTCTTAAAACTTAATGATAAATAAAATTTTTAATAACTTTTGACAAGTTGAAAATTTTGCATAATCGTTTGGCACTACTAAGAACTTGAATACCAAGAACTACAAAATAACCACAAATGAGCAAAATTGATGACTTGAGTTTTCTCTTTAACATGGAACACCCGACACAAGTTTCTTTAAATTCTAGCAGATAAATTGTGTGATATTGATAATTGAAATGTACATAAAGAAATAAATGATTCCATTGCGCACTGGACGTGATCTAATGGTGAGGGGATGATTTTACCAACGCTTTTTGTAAAAATAAATTAATTTAGATTACGAAAAAATTAATTGATGGCTTTCTGCTTTACCTCTTCTTTCGATGTATAAGTTCCACCTCCTTTTATTCGGATTCCAGTTTTCACGTAATTAAATTTTCTGCCGTATAATTCCAAAAATTCAATTAATAATACTCCTAAATTGGCATTTGAACTGTGTGCATGTTGTCTGGGATGTAACTGAAACGAGACACAAAGAGATTTTTATGGCATATCGTAAGTGATTGACTTTCATATAAATTTGTACTTCTTTTGTAAAACAATTTTTAATTTTTGTAGTTCAATTTGTGGAATTAAACTATTACTTTATTACTCTCAACAATGCGATCATTAATTACGTAAAGCTTTCAGGGGCGTGGAGGTGTTCTTACCTAAGTTTCTATTTCGGAATACGTTCCTATCTGAAACGTTCGACAGGACAAGGTATATTGAACAATGGACGAAATTTGTATGTATTATTTTTAAATAAAACATTCCCTGCATTTGTTAAAAAAACATCATGTCTCACAGATACAGAAAGTGCAGTGCTGACTCGTGTGAATTGCAGCACTCGTTCCGAACAGCCTACTTTTACACTTGTGTAACCAGTATCCGGGATCACGAGATTGGTGGATACAGTCTGAATTACGCTTTAACATTAGGCAACGTCTAGGGCTAACAAGGGCTAATATTTTAAATCACAAGTTTAAATATTTTATTAATCACAGATAAGTTTTTAACAAATTTCTTCCACTCTGCGCGCCTTTTTAAATTCTAAGACTAACGTACATTATTTTATCTACCTAAAATATTGACTCAGCTTTTTTACTTTCAATTTGCTTCTGGTATATTTTGAACTTTGTATTGCACTTAATGATTTAAAATAATAGATAAACTTTGAAAATCTGTCCTAGAACTCTCTAGCATCTTTTATACATAATTTTTAATTCACTCTAAGAATGTTCAAAGTTCGGTAAAAGAAGACAATTTTTGACTAAAGTATCTGCTTGTTTATTCATATCGATCCTTACTGAATCGAACCTAAAGTGTGATGTCCGCTAAATTATATCCACGGTGATAAATTATATTTATAAATTAATAATTATTTTTTATATATTATTTACATATTATTATTATTATTACGCCTACCCTGAAAGGGAAATGGCTTAATGGTATACATATACATTAAATTAATTATGATTATAATATATATTTAGAACCATGAATCATACTTAGCAAACATCTATGATTCTTTCTTTTGTCGCATGGGGGTTCCTAGCCTCATCTGTCATTCGACTTAAAAGAAACTGATAGCGACTTCGTTTATTCTGCACTGGTGTACTCCAGAGCACTCCGACCTGCTCCTTTTATCTTCTCACTTTTTCCTTCTCCCTTCAACCTGCTTCGGAGCAGGTCGGAGTGCTCTGGAGTTCACCAGTGCAGGATAACCGAATTCGCTATGAGTCGCGGTACTCAGTCGAAAGTTAAAGTCCCCCTGACAACCGACAGCGCAAGCGCGGCTTCGGTGATAGTTTCACGCTCGTAGACTTTTGCTTGGCGAGAGTGCACCAATCGCGCGAAAACTCTACCCACGAGCATCGCCGGAAAGACCCTCGGTTGTAAACTTTTGCGCGGCGACCGCGGGCTAATACTGTAATACCCCCACTCATTTGCGCCGTGAGTGTCGCGCCGCCACCCGAGCTAGCCGTTAAGTTTGGTGCGTTTGGAGACCACCTTCTAACGCTTGGACTCCCAGCTTCTAACGCTTCAATACGGCCTTTCCAGCAGCGTCGCAACCGGTCCCCGTTACGGAGAGGATTACTTCCATATCGGCAGGAGAATTCGTTGCTACGGAAAAACCTATCGTAATCACAGAGAGTGTCAATCCCGTGTACCCAAAGATCCCCATCGCCCTAGAAAATACCATCGTCGTTACGGACAGAGACGGTCCCGTACCGACGAAAGTCGACGCCACCACCAAGGTGAATCCCGATATCCCCTTGGAAGCCCCAAATCATCACGGAACCTAACCTGTTGCTCGAATACGTGCTGCCAACAGCCAGGCCAGAGGCTCGACACAAGCTAGACACGACCATGCGATCTGCACGTCACACTATGGGCGGTTTTATTGAATTTTGCCTCAAAATCGTAGAAATTTTGATAGGAATGACTTAGCGGGACAATTTTTTCCAATAGAAGATAAATCCTTAGAGAATATAGGAAAAATACAAAGAGTAAAAAATCAATTTTGACTTTGAAAATCTATGTTGAAGTTAGCAATTTTTTTTAAATTTCGCTTATCGAATACCACGGGCATACAGATATTATATTTTTATGTTCTACATACGTTTTTAATAGATTTTTGTATGCTGATTCCAAATCCGGCCTGTAAATTAATGTAGAGCTTGACGATTCTGAGAAAAAGGCGAAAAAGTCTATTTCCGTCCTTAAAGGTATGCATTATTTTTATCAAAACAAATTTCATCATTCGGAGTATTTAAGGGTTCCTGGGGTCCCTGATTTCAAATACGAAAAAAAAATATCAAAATTCAAAATGGCGAACCCAATATTGCGGACCATAATTGTACAAATTAAACCGATTTCGCTAAAAATTGTTACTG